>CAJGYO010000905.1:0-152117 GCA_904845875.1 Miscanthus lutarioriparius | reverse complement strand
GGCCCTTGCTCTCTGCCTCGACCTCGGCACCAGTCGCCCACCATCGGTCTCATCCAATGTGCCGGGCTTGGTAGCGTCGTAGGGCTTGGTTGGTATTTGGCCGAGTGTAGCAAGGCAACGTCTCGAGCTTCCTCAAGTTGGTCGAGGGCGTCCTCGCGGCGGTCTGGTTGCTTTGCTTTTCGTTGTAGGCCTGTAGTCTCGGGGAGCCGTACTCTAAGTCGGTGGGGAGGATGGCTTCGGCCCCATAGACCGGGAAGAACGGTGTGAATCCCGTGGCTCGGGTCGGTGTATTCCTCGAGCTCCAAATGATCGAGGGAGTTCGCAAGCCATTTCTTGCCAAACTTTTTCAACCGGTTGTAGATTCTTGGCTTGAGGCCTTGTAGGATCATGTCGTTGGCACGTTCTACTTGGTTTGTTTGTCCTAGGGTATCCTCGGCCGACCGGACCACACGGATGTGGAGGTCGTCGCAGAAAGCGTCGTGGAACTTGTGGCGGTGAATTGCGTCCGTTGTCGGTGATGATGGTATTTGGGATTCAACTGTGGATGATATCCGTAAAGAACAAAGACCGCTTGCTTTCGGATTTGATTTGGGTGATTGGACGAGCCTCAATCCATTTGGAGAATTTGTCGATGGCTACTGGCGGATGGGTATAGCCCCGGTGCCTTCAGAGAGGCTCAACCATGTCAAATTTCACACGGCGAATGGCCATGTGATAGGGATGGTTTGGAGGGCTTGGGCCGGGAGGTGCGTCTGTCGGGCGTAATCTTCGGCATCCTTCGCAGAGCGCGTACTAGCCCGTGGCATCGACCCCATCGCTGTTGGCACAAGAGAAAACCTTGGCGGAAGCGTTTCCCACTAGCGCCCGAGGCGCCACGTGGTGCCCGCAGCTCCGCATGCAAGTCCCAGAGTAGTGATTGGCTAGCCTCGGTGGTGATGCACCGTTGGAGAATACCAGACGGGCTACGCCTATACAACTCGCCGTTATAGAGGACGTAAGTCTTGGCTCAACGCGCAAGCCGTCGGGCCTCGGTCCTGTCCGCGGGAAGCTCTCCTCGCACGAGGCGATCAAGAAAAGGGACTCGCCAGTCCGTTCCTCGGTCGGCCTCGGGAGGCTCTGTGTCAATTGCCATGGCCTCGGGCTCGGGCGGCGGGGTCTCGGTGGCAAAGGGGGCCTCGGGCCCTGTGGTGGGCTCGGCCGATGGGCCCTCTACCGTCGTCGAGTCATAGTCGACGGATGGCTTGTGGAGGTCTCTGGCGAAGACGTTCGGGGGGACCGGGGTCCATGCCGACGCCATCTTTGCCAGTTCGTCCGCGGCCTCGTTGAACTTTCGTGCGATGTGATTGAGTTCGAGGCCATCGAACTTGTCCTCTAGGCGGCGTACCATCGTGCAGTACGCCTCCATCTTGAGGTCATGGCAGTTTGATTCTTTCATCACTTGGTTGATGACAAGCTGTGAATCGCCTCGAACGTCGAGACGCCGTACCCCAAGTTCAATGGCGATCTGCAAGCCATTGACGAGGGCCTCGTATTCGGCCACATTGTTGGAGGCGGCGAAGTGTAGTCGGATTACGTAGCGCATATGGACTCCGAGGGGTGAGATGAAGAGCAGACCCGTGCCTGCTCCGGTCTTTATCAGAGACCCGTCGAAGTACATGGTCCAGTACTCCGCCTGGACTTGAATAGGTGGTAGTTGGGTATCGGTCCATTCTGCCACAAAATCGGCCAAGACCTGAGACTTAATAGCTTTTCGGGGTGCGAAAGACAGGGCTTCCCCCATGAGTTCCACGGCCCATTTGGAAATCCTTCCCGAGGCCTCCTGGTTATGGATTATCTCTCCCAAGGGGAAAGATGACACCACGGTCACTGGGTGGGACTCGAAGTAGTGACGCAGCTTGCGTCGAGCTAAGATTATGGCGTAGATTAGTTTCTGGATGTGGGGGTAGCGCGTCTTGGTATCGGAAAGCACCTCGTTGATGAAGTAGACAGGTCGTTGGACGGGTAGAGCGTGCCCTTCTTCCTGCCTCTCAACCACTACGGCCGCGCTGACCACTTGGAGAGCAAGAGGGCCTCGTCTTCGATCGGTGGTACCAGAACGGGGGGGTTGGAGAGCAGCGCTTTGAGTTTGGTGAGTGCTTCCTCGGCCTCGGGGGTCCAAGAAAAGCGCTCAGATTTTCTCAAGAGACGGTACAGAGGTAAAACTTTTTCGCCGAGGCATGAGATGAAGCGGCTCAGGGCCGCTAGACATCCCATAACCTTCTGTACTCCCTTGAGGTCTTGGATCGGCCCCATATTGGTCACGGCAGAGACCTTCTCCGGGTTGGCCTCGATGCCGCGCTCTGAGACTATGAATCCTAGGAGCATGCCTCGGGGGACCCCGAAGACACACTTTTCGGGGTTGAGCTTGACGCCCTTCTCCCTGAGGCATTTGAAGGCTACCTCCAGGTCATTGACAAGGTCATTGGCCCACTTGGATTTGACAACGACGTCGTCCACGTAGGCCTCGACGGTTCGCCCGATGTGCTTGCCAAAGACCTAGGTCATACACCACTGGTACGTGGCCCCCGCGTTTCTGAGGCCAAACGGCATAGTCGTATAGCAGTACAGGCCAAATGGGGTGATGAAAGAAGTTGCGAGCTGGTCGAACTCCTTCATTTTGATTTGATGGTAGCCGGAATATGCATCAAGGAAGGACAGGGTCTCGCATCCCGCAGTGGAGTCAACGATTTGATTGATTCAAGGTAATGGAAACGGGACTTTTGGGCATGCTTTGTTCAGACCGGTGTAGTCCACACACATTCTCCATTTTCCATTTTTCTTCTTAACTAATACGGGATTAGCTAACCACTCCGGATGGAACACTTCCTTGACGAATCCGGCCGCCAAAAGCTTCTGTACCTCCTCGCCGATGGCCCTGCGCTTCTCCTCGTCGAATCGGCGCAGGCGTTGCTTCACCGGTCTGGAGCCGGCCTGGATGCCGAGGGCGTGCTCAGCGACCTCCCTCGGTATGCCCGGCATGTCCGAGGGACTCCACGCGAATATGTTGGCGTTCGCGCGAAGAAAGTCGACGAGCACGGCCCCCTATTTGCTGCCGAGGGTCGCACTGACCCTCAGCACTCGGTTGTTTGAGCAAGTGGGGTCGACCGGGATGAGCTTGATCGCCTCCATGGGCTCGAACGTCCCAAGACGACGCTTGAATCGTGCACCTCGCTCACCGAAGCTGGTCGAGGTTGGCGATGAGGGCCTCGGACTCCACTATAGCCTCGGCGTATTCGATGCACTCGACGTCGCAGTCGTATGCATGCTCGTACGTGGAGTCAATAGTGATGACACCGTTGGGGCCCGGCATCTTGAGCTTGAGGTAGGTGTAGTTCGGGACCGCCATGAACTTGGCGTATACGGCCGTCCTAGGATGGCGTGATAAGTCCCTTGAACCCCACCACCTCGAAGGTGAGGGTCTCCTTCAGTGGTAGTTGGAGGGGGTGCCAAGCAGACGGGTAAGTCTATGCGCCGAGGGTCGTCGCGCGATCCTGCATGATGCCGTGGAAGGCGCAGCATCGCCTCGGAGTTGTGACCGGTCGAGCCCTAGGAGCTCCAGTGTTGGCGTCTGAGGATGTTGAGGCCACGCCTCCGTCCATCAACACCTTGGTGAGTCGGGTGTTCCCGGCGATCGGATCAACGACGAGCGGTCTTGGCCGGGTTTGGGACATGATCGGGTGGTCATCCCGATCGAAGGTGATCGCCTCCCGAGACCAATCGAGGTACCGGGAGTGGCCACCTTAACCGAGAAGACCTCTTGGTGTTCCTTTTTCGCCAAGCAGCTGCCGTGAGGCACGCCGAGGGCCCACCAAGATCATGAAGGCATTGTGTACCTCGGGAACCCGTCGTCCTTGTCGTTGTCTCCGTCGTCCCGGCCCCTCTTCTTGGCATCGTCGTTGGGGAGCCCGAGCTTGGCGTGTATCGCGGAGCATGGTGCATTCCTCGAGGGTGTGCTTTACCGGGCCCTGATGGTATGGGCAGGGTCTTTTAAGCATGTTGTCGAAGAGCTCTGGGCCTCGGGGATTCTTGCGGTCTGCGGCCGCGACGAGCCCGGCCTCGAGAACCTCCTGTTTCTCCTGGCGTCCCTTCTTTTTCTCTCTGGGGCGAGACATCGAGGCCCTGGGTCTCCTCCGCCTCTTCCCCTTGAGTCGTTGTTGGGGAAGATGGCCCCGATGGCCTCTTCGCCAGAGGCGAAGCTGGTGGCGATGTCGAGGAGTGCGGATGCCGTGGTCGGTACGTTCCGGCCTAATTCTCGGACCAGGTCTCAATAGGTGGTGCCGGAGAGGAATGCCTGGACGATTTCTGAGTCGCCGATGCTGGGCAACTCGGTGCATTGTTTGGAGAAACATCGGATGAAGTCTCGGAGACTCGTCAGCCTCTCAAGCGGCAGCTCTTGAGGTCCTGTGGAGTTCCCGGCGCGCATAGGTGCCCTGGAAATTCCCGACGAAGACCTTTACCAAGTCGCGCTAGTCGTGGATTTGCATAGGGGGAAGGTGTTCGAGCCAAGCTCGCGCTGAGTCTGACAGGAATACGGGGAGGATGCGGATGACGAGCAGGTCATCGTCCGCACCGCCTAGCTGACAAGCCAAACGGTAATTGGCTAACCATAGCTCGGGGTTGGTCTCGCCGCTGTACTTTGAGAGATTCGCTGGTTGACGAAACCGGGTCGAGAAGCGGGCGCTGCGGATGGCCTTACTGAAAACTCTAGGGCCAGGCGGCCCAGGAGAAGGACTGCGGTCCTCCCCACTGTCATAGCGACCGCCTCGGTGCACTCGGTAGCCCCGGGCGGCCCCATAGTGGTCATGGCGCCGTCGTCTGCTGTCCACGTGGTGGCCGTTTTGCGCCTCGCGTTGGTCGTCGAGGCGGTCGTGCACCGAGGGGGCCCTGAGGCGGTCGTGCACCGAGGGGGCCCTGAGGCGGTCATGCACCGAGGGCTGTTTCGAGGCATCCCCGCGTCGTCGAGACGCGGAGCTTTCGGCCTGCTGCACCGTGGCAGTCTCGAGAAGGCCCCGGAGTTCACCGTGGACTCGTCGCCCCTCCGTGGTAGAGGGCTCGGGCGTCGCTCGGACTAGTATTGTCGCCGCAGCGACGTTCTGGCTAGCGTGATTGAAGACAGGGGGTTGCTCGCCCCCCCCTCATCATCGTTAATGCGGCGGTTGACGTCACGAGCCCCCAGCCGGGCCGTTCCGCCATCGCCGCACCCCCGCTGCTCTTGCTCGAGGGTGGCTCGGAGCTGCTGCAGGAGGAGTCGATCTTGCTCGACCTTGGCTTGAAGCTCACGGAGCTGCTCTAGGTCTATCGTCCCGAAGTCGCCGGGGTGGGGATACCGCCGCTACCGGCGGGACCCGTGCGTGGTGGTGTGGCGTTGGCTGCCCTTCCTCCATCGTCGCACGTGCTCGGCATTCCGAGTCCGATGTGGAAACACTCACGAGTCGGGTCGTAAGCGTCCTCGCCATCGGAATCGGAATAGCCGAAGCAGTAGTCGCTTGCGATCATGAAGCGGCGCGATCGCCTCGTGGTCGCGAATCCGGAGAAGTTCGCTCCAACCCACGCCTCCTCCTCCTCCGGAGTCGAGTGGGGGTGGATTGAGTCGTGACTATGGGGTTATGGGCATGACGTTGATGAATGGAGACGAGGGCGGTGGCGTGGGAGGCGGTGACATTGGTCAGCCCGAAAGTGCACGGGATGGCGCCGTCGCCCGAGCTCTGCCTCCGTCGAGCTGGCTCCTCGTGGAGGAGGCGGGACAGAGCTTGATGATGGGGCGTCGGCGTATGCGCCACCGCCCTTTTCCCAGTCGAGGCTTAAGCGAGACAGTCCCCATCTGAGGGACTCTGTGCGGCCAGCGGGGTATGGGATTCGGTGGAGCCACGATCGGCGTTCAGACTTATGCGTGGTGTTGGGGTGGACTTCGCTTCATGGGCCGGCGAAGCTTGACGAGTGTGGGCGGCGGCGGCGCCGTCCGCAAGGTAATTGCCGGTGCAAGACGTCGTCATCGGTTGATGGCGCTCTGGGTGAGAGGAGTACCATGTCGTACTCGTGCCCTAGAGACATGAATTCTAGGCTCCCGAACCAGACGATCGTCCCGAGACGCAACGATCGCACGGGATCTGCCATCCGGAATCTGGTGGGATGACTAAGCTGACACGCAGAGGCCCCTACAGGCGCATAACCGCCGGTGTTTCGGAACCGAGGGTCCTTAACCGACTAGTGAATTTGTGCTGCATGCTCCCAATTCTGGATGGAGATGCAAAGAGACACAAGGTTTATACTGGTTCGGGCAATGGATGCCCTACGTCCAGTCTAAGAAGATGTTCTTGTATTCCTTGCACCGGGGTGCTCGTAGTAGGGGGTTACAAGCTAGGCGAGAGAGGGAGTTCGTCCCAGGTCTCTGTGAGGGGAGGTGATATGAATTACAGAATGAGGCGTGTTGCTCGTGCGAGTATTTGTGATTATATCCGTCGTCCTAGAAACGGTCCTGGCTGCCTCCTTTTATAGCCACAGGGAGGAAACCAGGAGTACATAAGAGAGCTACACATGGAGCAAGGACTATTCGATGACGTATTTACTCCTGGAGCAGCATGGCGTTGTCGTGGGAGTTCCCGTAGATGTCTAATCGGTATGGTCTCCACTGCAAGTAACATGCTGCGCATTTGTTGACTTGGTGGATTGCAGAGGCTCGGCGGCCATCGTAGCTGGTCGTGCGAGGCCTGTCGTGCTTGAGGCTGTTGTCTTGAGGCCTGCCGTGCCAAGGCACGAGAAGTGACCCAGTGCGGATGCGGGTCTCAAAGAGCCATCAGCGGAATAGTGCGAGACGATGCGCCTCGGGATCTGATACTGTCTTCATCGATGAGGAATGGTAGAAAAGGTGATCGACCGTTGTCCCGTCGCTCCTGTTGCAGCGCACTGTCGATCGTGGCTTACGTAGCGGGTGCAGCTGAGCGCATTAATCGGATGCGACAGCCTGCCAGAGAAACTTTTGAGGCGGAGGCGACGAGGTTGCGGGACGAGCCCGGCCTCGGGCGAGGCGGAGCGTGGCCAATTCGTCCGAGGCCCTACCGGGGGGTCTCGAGCGGCGTACGGGTGAGGCGAAGTAAGATCAGTGAATCCGAGGCCCCGTCGAGGGGGCTCGGGCGAGACGGAGCGGTCGGTCCGCTGATTCTGAGGCTACAGGAACCCGTTCTGACTCCCCACGTTGCGATGTCCTTGGTGTAGGAGTTAGGCAGCACAGTGGTCGGTAACCCCTGCTCTGTGCCGTCGCAGATGGCAGGAGGTTGACGTGACTGGCGTGTAGTCGGTCACTTCGCTGTACTATGCCATCGTGCGTCTATCGGAGTGGTTGGGCGCTTGGATGCGATGTTCGGTCAGAGCAGTTTGGTTGAAGAGGCGGCCACGGGGCTGGTGCAGAGCCGGCCTCGCGCGAATCAGAGAATCGGCACTTCTTCCGAGGCCCCGGGCGAGGGGGGCTCGACGAGGGGGCCTCGACGAGGGGGCCTCGGCGAGGCGGTCTCGGGCGAGTCGGAGAATCGTTCGCTTCCGCTGGGGCTCGGCTACGGGGTCTCGGGCGAATCAAAGATTTCGGTCGAGACCTCGTTCGTTTATTCCGTTGGTTCTGTTCTTAGGGTCTAAGCAGTTTTTTCGACCTTTGCTTGGGGTAGCCTATTTTCGGGTATCCAACACAAACGAGAAGGAGAAAGATGGGGTGTACAAGAGGTCCAGTCGGCTCCGGTCGGAAGGGCCGAGAGCGACAAGAGCTCCACTATGAGCTAAGTGTTCAAGTGTGTGCTTGGGGTATGAACCTGGCGGTTCTGTGGTTGTGAGCTAGTGAACTTGATCGATGTTGGTTCTCTAAAAATGACTAAAAAGGCTCTAAAAAGCCCCCCTTCATTGCAGGGAGCGCATCCCCTTTTATAGATAAAAGGGATGGCTTTACAAGTGAGAGGGTGAGGGTACGTATGCTACTAGGCTCTATTGTCCATGCCGGCGGGTATAAGATAATGGTAGGTGCCAACAACACTGTTGATTATCACTATAGGATGTCAGATGCACATGGGAGGTCGCGTTGCCTTCTTCTGAAATGGCAGATGTCGGTACCTGCAAATACTGTTGATGCCTAGAGGCATGTGAGGAGTTTCACCACGTTCACCTAGTACGGTAAATCCTGGCACCCACAACACTATCGATGCCCAGAGGCATGTGGAGGGCCTTACGGTATGGGAGTTAACGGCGCCTATAATACTGTAGAGGGAAATGTCGGCACCTACAGCACTGTTTGTGTTAGGGCGGTTGCATAGTATTGTTCCTGCAGGTGTATAGGGTATGGTCCCTGGTATCGTGGTTTGACTTGTGCGCCCTGGCCTGCTTTCTCCGTTCGTCCCCTGGTTCCTTCCGAGCGGGTGTCCCTGGTCGGATGGCCCCAGTCGGCCCTGGTCGCGCCAGCTTAGAGAAGAGCAGTGAGCAGGGTTTCTACGAACCCCGGTCAGAGACGTGGGGTCAGAGTCGGGAGTAGCATTTTGGGCCAGGCCTTCCGATCGGAGAGGCCATCCGGAGGCGGCTGGAGTCCGAAGCAAGCGCTCCGGTCGGAGAGGTGGGCCAAAGTAGTAGACGAGCGGGCGTCGTTCCTCTTTGGCCAAACCTTCCGGTCGGTGAATGGTCCGCCCTTTCGGCCTGTCGTTCTAGACCCTTGGGCCGACCCATGAGTTGTGTTCTGTCTGCTTGGGCCGAGCCTTGGCGCGGAATCCGATCCCCAAGGGACCCCGGGTTTATGAACCCGACACACATATTCGGAATTTCCTAGATAGGTAGGCTACGAACCACTTGATGGGACCAATGGGACCTTCGGTTGTCCACTTTCACTTGTCCATGGTGCACATGCAACGACAAAACATACTCTCAAAATTAGTACAATAATTCATCAGATGCTTTCTTAATAGTTGCCAATCCATTTCGAGGACACTCAATTCTATCATACATCAACAAGTATAATGATGTGTATAATTATGTTTGGTTCACACTTACAAAAGCTAATAATACAAGACTGATTATCAGAATTTTAATGCAATATACATGCAAATACATAAAGACTATGTCCTTGCCATTGGGCCAATTACCATCTTAGTATTTGCCATCGCTTTTTGTTCATGCCATCGCTTTTAGTAATTGTTTATAGGAAAGTTTAAGTAATAAGGTCTTCCTAAGAAAATGTATTAAGTACATAATTCAAAAAATAAACCATCCTCCATAATAGTACTTTTAAAAACCCTGTTGTCCAAAAAAATACTTAAAACCCCCATTCTTACCTCATCTTTCCAATATAGCAGGGCATAGTCATGAATTTATAATCCATCTGACCAATAATTGAATTACACCAGCACAAATCGGTAGAAGTACCCATTCATTATATTGTACACCAAGCATCTTCAACGGTGTGCATTTTGCCAAGCGCACAATGGGCTGCATGAGCCAATTTCTAACATCTGAAACCAGATGTAAGTATCATCAGCAATGTATTGATAATGGAATGCATACTTGATGCTTGTAGGACAATAGAAAGGAAATGCAAATACCTTCTCCGGTCAAGGAGCCATTTTTGTAGCATAGAATTACCATCTAACCATCAGGTTAAACAAAGTTAGGGAAGACATGCCCTTCAAGGCTTTGTTTAGAAACCGTGACGGTGTTATGCTGTTTATTATTACATGGCACTGTTATGAAAGGACAGATCAAATGACCTGAAACAGAAAAGAGATCTCTTTATAAAAAAATGACCTTTCGTACAACTGTGAACTCTGAATGTAGTACAGTTTTATTTAGTCCCCGTATGAGTGAGGACCCTGTTAGGGACCACCCTTTCTCTTTAATACAATGAAACGTAGCTCTCCTACGTTTTCAAAAAAAAAATATAGTGCAGTTAAGCCGCCTGTTGGAGCTGAGGTGAACCCACTATAAATAGCAAGAAAGGTCTGCGTTGAAGGGATCCCAACTCTTGAATGATTTGCAATAACTGCGGTGCAGTTTGTATTGAATAACAGACCTCCATTAATGTTTGACAACATATGTTGGCAATTTCGAATATCTTGGCTAGAGGAAACTTACATTGATGACACGATTGGTGCTGGAAGTGTAGCCATGAAGTAATTCGAGATGTAATTCTTAGCGCTTCCTACAAAAGCAATGAAGCGCACAATAAGTAACGAAGATGGGAGAGGCATGGAGCGACTAACTGCATTTTATCAGAAATTATCATGCAAGAAGGTCTTAAGAGTAATATAGGGGGTGGGAAGGGGGAGAAGATTTTGTAGTTCAGGTTAGAATCACAATGCAGAAAGAAATAAAATGCAAGATCCATATAAGTAGAAAGTTGAGAGGTACCAGTAGGAGTTCGTACAAAATAGGTTCAGCATCGTGGCGAACATATTGAGGCTAAAAAAAAGGGAAAAACAAAGTAACACTTCAGTTAATTTGTGAGCAACAACAGTGACAGCACACGAAGCTGTATGAATTTGGTGCAAGGCCAACACTCTAAAACTAAAGTATTACATTTGTTGGTCTAAAGATCATGATCAAAGACGTTATCCAAGAAAATCAAGTAAAAGAAATATATGCTAGTGCCACAATACCAACATGATCTATGGATCCTCTACTCGTAATAGATAGCATGGTCATGCATGCCCTATACAAAACATACAGGTAATGGTCTACAAAATATCATGATGGTGTTATCTAAATCATGTTGTTGTCACTCACAATGCAAACAACTAATTGGAAGTAAAAGACGTACTTTAGGATAGTCGCAAAATTAATTTGAAGGTGTAACAATGTACCAGAATATGAAAACGCCCTTACACTTTGTAGGCTGGATACTTGTCTGTAGCTAAAGGATGCAGTATACCATTCAAAATGTAGATTTGTACAAATTAGAGAGTACCACATATGGGAATAGTACTAACATTAATTCAGATACATCAACATAAATGACAAATACATATATGTTTTTCACAAATCACAAAGCTGGGAGTATATATAATAGCCCCTGACTCTAGTGGCAGTATGTGATCACCCATGACTCATTACAGGGCCAATGGTACTGGTGGATTTGGTAGAGAGAGAGAAAATACTGTATCCTGTGCCGGTATATATATAATATCCAATTCAGCCATAACTCAATCAATGAATAAATGATGCACTACTCTACACACGAAACCACACATGTGTAGTCATATATGAAGTAATAGTGAGGAAGACAAAAATTTGTGACTGCATTAACAACGGAAGGCTTATTTGCATGTAAAAGATTGCAAAAGGTTGATCAGCTCAACTTACTTTGACAATGAGAACAGGTGTAAATCGGCGATATTCCATATTCCACTCGGTCAGCGTTAAGGCACCCCAAAGGTGTTTTAATCTTTTAAAAAGGAAGGATGTTGGCCAAAAAATGAAAACATAATTGTGAAGCATATCTGAGCCAGTGGAATGGCATCTGCGTATCACCTGGAAAGAAATGGGAAAATAAAAAGAGAAAAAGAAAAGCGTACATGTTGCTGTTGCTGAAGCTCGAGGGGGGAGGTGCTGCTGCAGGTTGCAGCCACCGTGAGAGAAGGCCGTGACGCGGGCGACGTGCCGCGCGAGGGACTGGCTGAACCTAGTAGCACACATGTTCAGAGAAAGCTGTTCCATTTTTAACTGCCACATGTATTTTTAACAGCATTCGTTCATTTCAGAGATATGTCAGTGCAGAAAACATACAGGATGCATCAATGGGACCAAATGCACTGAAAGAAGAAAGTAATGTTCTAAAGTAGGCATGGTCTTCCTATGCGATTAAGATGTTGTCTGATTCGATAACTGCCATTTTATATCCCCAGTTCTCGAAAGAACATCTATTGCAACGGAAGCTGTAAGAATGATCCCTAAATCATGTATCATGTGTTACCTGCTACAAACAGTGGCACATTGTATTTAGGAAATAGAAATATGGCAGTGAAACGTTAATCCCCTATCAGGACATATTGCAGCGAAAATATCCTCTTATCCCGTCTATACATCTTAATTGACCGAATATATTTTAGTACACGTATTTATGATGTGAAAAACAGGATTTTGGTGAATTAGGCAGATTAAAAGAACAGGACAAGGCTTACCAAGTAGTGGAACATGGTGATGATTAACTATCACTGTCATACATCACAGAAAAAACATGTTAAAATTCTAGAACGCATGAAGAAATGTGTTTCTTTTTTTTTTGTAAAATCTAAGCTCATTTTTTGGTCTGCATCGTTGGTTTCAAAAGCACGCGACATAAATCATAGAAAGACTGTTAATCTAGACCTGAGCCCACGCGCGCAGGACGCGTAACTTCATGGCGGCGGAGTCAACCCGGTCGGCGCTGGCTGGTGATGGACGTTGGCGGTGAGGCGGCAGCGAGATGGAGAGGCGCCCTGGCGGTGTCACGGCCCTGCGACGGTGCTGCCGTGCCACACCGCACGGCTGTCGGAGGGCGCAGGCGGGTTCGCGCTGCCGCGGGGTCACGGCCCCGCGGTGGTGTTGCGGTGCCGCGCCGCTTGGACGGCGGAGGTCACAGGCATGTCGGTGTTCTGGTGGTGCGCGTGGGAGCCGGCTAAGTTTCCTGTGGCCGGCGCAGCGGCGATGCGTCTCTGTGGGGCTGGAGCTGTGGCAGGAGCTTCACCGTGCGTACTCCAACCTCCCGGTACCCATCCTCTCGCTGCTGCCTATGCCCGAATTGGACGCCTTCGCATCCGGGGCGTACAGGGGCAGGACGTTGTCGGCGGCGGCGTTGGCATTACGGGGGTGCGGACACCGGGCCGCCGCCGCCCGCGCCCGCGCGGCGGCGTGACCAGCTGCGAGCGAGCGCGGGAGCTGGGTGGACGTGTGCGGTGGCGGCGCGGTGAGGGTGTGAAAGGTTTGGTTTTGGTAACCGAGGACAATGGACTAATGTTTTTAATTATGGGTTACACAGGTGATTAGTCCATAGGTACACTTGTATGAGCAACTCATGTTATGACGGTGAAGATGGCTTGGATTTGTTACAAGGTTCACACATATGATAAAGGAGCTTATTGTATATAAGACATGACATGGAGTCATGTGACTATGGTGGAGAAGATCAAGACAAGACTTGGCTTGATAGACCGGTTGCAAGCGTGAAGGGTAAGTTGGAGGCTTTGGAGCGATGGACCGCGTGGCGGTGAAGTTTGTGTAAGACTTGGCGCCGATGGACGAAGGCAACGGTGAAAAGAAAGTGAGATGCTACTCGAGTGATCTAACTTTGCATTATTGCTAGGATCGAGTGGCGTGGTGAAATGAGTGACTAATTCTTTGAAAAATTGTTTGTGAAATGCTAACACACTTGCACATGGTGATTTAACAATTGGTGGTGTTAGCACATTTACAAAGGTGATAAAAATAGAGAAGAAATAGCACTTAAAATGGTAAATTTAGTGGTGCTAATTCTCAACATGCAATTCCCTTTGCTGACCAAGAAATTCTTGTTGATGAATAGTGCAAGGGGACAAGCTTGCATGCGTGTCAGCAAGGTGTCAGTGAGAGAGAAGTGTCAGATATCTATACCCGGGTATCCGAGCCAAAGGATTAATGAGCGTCACGTCACCTCATTCGATGGTTAAGGACGCAACTGTGGCCTTGTTCGATCCCTAGGGGCCAGGCAACGCCTCGTCCGACTCCAAGGATGAGGTTTCCGCCTCGTCCGACTCCGAGGATGAGGTTTCCGCCTCGTCCGACCCCAAGACGTGGGCTCCGACTCATCGGACCCCAGGGTGCGGGCTCCGACTCGTCCAGCCCCATGGGGAAGGCTCCACCTCATCCGACCCCACAGGGTAGGATTCCGTCTCGCCTGGCCCCAGGGGCGGGATTTCCGCCTCGCCCATTCCCTGGGGTTGGATTTGCTACTAGACGAAAGCAGTGGCCCCAGTGTGGGACCCGAACCGCTTCAACCAGTACGGCGTGGAGGCGCACGCCCGAGAGCATGTCTCGGGCGTGTCCTGATGCGACTGGCGGTCGCATCGGGCCATGCTGAGAGACTCACATCGCCCATCACGTCAACAGGCCAACACTATGCTGCCAACACCCTGCCTAACCACCGTCCAACGTCAGTCAACCGATGTCAGTTGACTGGCACTATACCGACAGCCACCCGCATGGCCTCTATCAAGGGACCCTTTGACCATTCTGTCCGCTCGGATGGGATGAAAGACAAGAACGGCGCACAACTCCCGCACGTATCCTGCAGCGGCCAACAGGACCTCGGTGCGACGTCGCTGCCACCATGATCTACAGGGTCAGGAGGACCCACGCGAAGAGGAGGATGGCATACCCCCAGCAGCCTTATTTCTCTTTCTTTTTCCCTCTTCCCTTCCGTTGTAATCCCTGCTTTCCGTTGGCCTATAAAAGGGAAAGCAGGACGTCCCACTAAGGGGCATCGCTTCACCGCACCATATCAGATCAGGAGCACTAGCGTCAAACCTTAAGCACATAGCTGAGCAGCAACCAAGCTCTCGGTACCCATTCGTTCTTTCCACCAGAGACTTGAGACCTGTCCCTCTCTTGCCAGTTTGTAACCCCCTACTACAAACTCAGTGCTGGTAACACGAGTAGCCCAAAACTGGACGTAGGGACATTCGGTCGAACCAGTATAATCCTTGTCGGGTCGCAATATTATAAATTTACTCATTGGTGTTTACTCAAAACATCGACAATTGGCGCGCTAGGTAGGGGTCTTCTGCGCATCTCGACATCAACACCAGGCCTCAGATGGCTAGTCACGACATCACCTGGGTCCCGAGCGTGCACGTGCACTTTGGGGACCTGGACTTCATCATCACGATGGAGGGAGAGCTGGCGTGGGCACCCGTCGGCATTCACCCTCTCCACTCCACCGGTCTCGACGTGATCACCGAGGCGTTTGAGGAGCTACGGCTGCACGCACTGAAGGCCCGTGCCCCTAGGAGCAGCCAACTCCTGGACTTTGACTACGGAAGGTTGGAGCGTCAGCTCGGTGTCTTCCTGGGATCCTAAAAGTCCCAAGAGGGCCTATGCCACCTCACCTTCTCATTCGCCAACGTCATGGCGCAGCTTACCAGGGGAGAGCTGCTCTCCCTAGAATACCTCATCCGGAGTGCCTCGACAGTGCTCCCATTCGGTCCCCGTAACACCATAGAGATCGTTGGCCACCTTGTGGCGCAATGCATGATTCCATTCCGTGAACAACGAGTTCATGGGGGTGATTGAACATGTCATGGAGTCTTTCCATGACCTCCTTGCAGAGGAGCTAGAGTTGCCCTCTAGCTCTGACTCCAGCAGGGGGAGCCATCACACCTCTCGTGAATGCTTCATGATAGGTACCCCCGAGGGACACGTCGAAAGCATCCACGAGGAGGAGGCTACCCCGACAAACGACCTCGATGGCGAGGTCGAGGGGGATGCAGGAGCCCCACCCCACCTACGGGTGAAGCAGCTAAAGGCCCGACGCCAAGAGATTGAGGAAGCGCGACTCCAGCTCGAGCAGGAACGCGCGGAGCTCGATCGCGAGATTGAGCGCCACGGAGATGAGGGGCACGCACGCGCCATGGCCTGTGACGTGAACCGGAGGATCATAGAGGATGATCAAGCGCTCCCGTAATTCGTCCGGGCAAGCCAGAACATCGCTGCTGCGGTAGCCTTGCTCAGGGGGCTTCCGGAGCCTGCGACGCCCGAGGATCGATGGGCCCACCGTGAGATTCACATGTTGCTTGAGCGTGCGGCCGCGCAGTAGGCCGAGAGCTCGCTGTCTCAGCGATGGGAGCCCGACGCCAGCCAGCGCACGCCCTCAGTGCGACCCGACAAGGACGCATCGGTCCACCAGGCGCCGCACGGCGGCAGGCCACGTATCACAATTCTGGTACAGGAGCGTCTCGGTCGCAACCATGATGCGTACGACACCCTCGACGCCCACCGGTGTATCCACAGCGATGTGGGGGAGGGGGCCAGCCGCGGTTACCACCCTCAATGGGGCGGATGCTATGACCACGAGGAGGACCAGAGTCATAGCCCTGAACCAACGGGGCCCCAAGCCTTCAGTTGGCATATCCTCAAGCAGGCGCTCCCGCCCCGATACCACCCACTGACTAACGTCCCAAAATACTCTAGGGAAATGAACCCCGGCTTGTGGCTCGAGGACTACGGGCTCGCCTACCGGGCCAGCGGTGAGGTCAGTGATGACTTCATCATCCGCAATCTCCCCCTGTTCCTGGCCGACTCGGCACGAACATGGCTGGAGCACCTTCCGCCCAACTACGTTCAGAGTTGGGCGGACATGAAACAAATCTTCGTGGGGAACTTCCAGGGCACTTACGCGTGCCCTAGGAACCCCTGGGACTTGAAGAACTGTTGATAGAAGTCGGGAGAGACTCTTCGGGAGTACATCCGACGCTTTTCCCGGCAGTGCAATGAGCTCCCCAATGTCGCCGATGCCAACGTCATCGGAGCCTTCCTATCAGGGACCACCTATGAGTCCCTGGTCCATAAGTTGGGACAAAAGGGCCCACGGACTACCAAGGAACTCCTTGACATCACGACCAGCCACGCTTCCAGCGAGGAGGCAATTGGAGCAATTTTTGATCGCTCTAGAGGCAAGGTGAAGTGAGACGAGGACGCCGATGAAGGCCCCTTTGACCATTCGAATAAGAAGAACCAAAAAGGGCACGGGGGCTCACTCGTGGCCACCATCGAGCGAAAAGCCGATCAAGCGCCGGCCGAGGGCACCCCCGATCACTTCGACAAGCTGCTTGAGGGGCCATGCCCAAACCACGCCTTCCTCGTCAAACACATGTACAAGGACTGCTCCCTCATGAAGCGTTTCTTCACCGGTGGCTCCAAGAAATGGGAGTAGAAGAAGACGCCCGAGGCAGAAGCCGACAACGCTGGAGAGAAGGACGGTGACTTTTCGTCGCCGGATGGCTGCCTCATGATCTTCGGTGGGCCAGAGGTATATGGCTCCAAGCACCGACAGAAGCTCACACGCCGAGAGGTCTATGAAGCCGAGCCCACCGCGCCCGCTTTTTTCAAATGGTCAGGGTCTCCCATAACCTTCGACTAAACCGACCACTCGGATAGCGTCACACACCCAGGCAGGTACCCGCTCATGGTCGACCCTATTGTTAGCACGAAGTGGCTCACCAAGGTACTAATGGATGGAGGCAGCGGCCTCAACATCATGTACACTGAGACGCTCGATGCTATGGGCATCGACCGAGCGTGCATCTGACCGACCGGAGCGCCTTTCCACGACATCGTGCATGGAAAGTAGGCCATGCCACTTGGGCAGATTGATCTGCCCATTACCTTCAGGGGTCCGTCCAACTATAGGATGGAGACCCTCACCTTCGAAGTGGTTGGGTTCCATGAAACCTACCACGTCATCCTAGGATGACCATGCTACATGAAGTTCATGGCCGTCCCCGACTACACCTACCTCAAGCTAAATATGTCGGGCCCGTGCAGGGTCATCACCGTCAGCACCTCTTTCTAGAGGGCCTAAGAGTGCGAGGTTGAGAGCTGCGAGCTCGCTTCGACAACCCTCGCTTCCGAGGAGCTCGCAGCCATTGGGAAGGACATCGCTGAAGGAGCGCCCGACGTGAAGTGGGTGGTCGGATCCTTTGAGCCTACGGAGAACATCAAGGAGGTCCTCGTTGACCCTGACAACTCCACCGACAAGATGGTGCGCATCAGCACCGCTCTCTCCCCCAAGTAGGAAGGTGCGCTCATCGACTTCCTTCGCGCCAATCGAGACATCTTTGCGTGGAAACCGTCAGACATGCCAAGAATTCCGAGGGAAGTCACCAAGCATGCCTTAAAGATCAGGCCGGATTCTAGGCCGGTCAAACAACGCCTGCGCCACTTCAACAAGGAGAAGCAGAGGCTCATCGGTGAGGAAATTGCTAAGCTCTTGGCGACCGGTTTCATCAAGGAAGTATACCACCCAGAGTGGTTGTCCAATCCCATTCTAGTAGAAAAGAAAAGTGGGAAATGGAGAATGCGTGTTGACTACATGAGCCTCAATAAGGCATGCCCGAAGGATTTGTTTCCTTTGCCACACATAGATCAAGTAGTTGACTCAACCTCAGGGTGCAAAACCCTATGCTTCCTCGATGCGTACTCTGAGTACCATCAGATCGTGATGAAAGAGTCCGACCAGCTCGCGACCACTTTCATCACCCCGTTCGGATCGTTCTGCTATGTTATGATGCCGTTCGGACTCAAGAACGTCGGGGCTATGTACCGGCATTGCATGACCAAATGCTTTGGAGACCTCATTAGGCGGACCATTGAGGCTTACATGGACGACATCGTAGTCAAGTCCAAGCAGACCAACCAGCTCATGGCCAACCTAGTGCAGACCTTCAGGAAGCTCCGAGAGAACGGCATCAAGCTCAACCCTAAGAAATGCGTCTTTGGGGTCCCAAGGGGCATGCTGCTCGGATTCATCATCTCCGAGCGTGGCATCGAAGCCAACCCGGTAAAAATCTCAGCATCACAAAGATGGGCCCGATTCTGAACCTGAAGGGAGTTCAGAAGGTTACCAGGTGCCTTGCAGCACTAAGCTGCTTCATTTCACGCCTCGACGAGCAGGGGCTCCCCCTTTACCGACTCTTGAAGAAAACCGACCGATTCGTGTGGACGCCTGAGGCTCAGGAGGCGCTTGACAAGTTCAAAGTGATCCTCACGAAGGCCCCAATTCTAGTCTCACCAACTGAGGGAGAGCCGCTGCTACTCTATGTCGCAGCTACGACTCAGGTGGTCAGCACCGCCTTAGTTGTAGAATGGGGAGAAGAGGGACACGCCCTCAAGGTACAGCGCCCTGTGTACTTCATTAGCAAAGTCTTGTCCGACTCCAAGACATGCTCCTATATGCCATCCTGATCACCAAGAGGAAGCTACGCCACTACTTTGACTCACACCAGGTGACCATTGTGTCATCTTTCCCCCTCGGTGAGGTTATCCAGAACTGGGAGGCCACAGGGAGAATCATGAAATGGGCGCTCGAGCTGATGGATCAGGGCGTCACGTATGCCCCATGAATGGCCATCAAGTCTTAGGTATTGGCTGACTTTGTGGCCAAATGGACCGAGATCCAGATGCCACCGGCGGCCATCGATCAGGAGTACAGGACGATGTACTTCGATGGATCACTGATGAAGAAGGGCGCCGGGGTCGGGCTAGTTTTTGTTTTCCCCCTTGGGGTGCGCATGAGGTACGTAATTCGCATCCACTTCCCGGTTTCAAATAATGTGGCTGAGTACAAGGCACTCGTCAATGGCTTGCGCATCGCCATTGAGTTGGGCATCCGAGGGCTTGACGTCCGAGGCGACTCGCAACTGGTCATCGACCAGGTCATGAAGGAGTCAAGCTGTCACAATACCAAGATGGCTACGTATTATCATGAGGTCCGACAGTTGGAGGACAAGTTCGATAGCCTCGTGCTCAACCATATCCCGAGGAGGCTCAACGAAGCAGCTAACACGTTAGCAAAGATGGCATCGAGCCGAGAGCCGGTCCCCACCGGCATCTTCTCTAGCGACCTGCATAAGACCTCGGTTCAGTATGAGGAACCAGAATAGACCATCAATGAGCCGCTAGTTCTGGGCTCTGGGGCTAACCGACCCTCAGTTCCATCTGACCCCGAGGTCATGGAACTCGTCAAAGACCCAGTGGCAGAGCCGGACCCTCCTATCGACTAGAGAACACCTTATCTTGATTGCCTCCTCCATGAGGTGCTCCCTGCCTACAAGATGGAGGCCCGATGGCTTGCGCGTCATGCCAAGTCCTTTGTCGTCATCAAAGGGGAGCTCTACAAGCGCAGCCACATCAGAATCCTATAGCGTTGCATCCCCACCGAGCAGGGGAAGGACCTGCTGGAAGACATCCATGGAGGGGTCTATGGACATCACGCCGCACCTAGAACCTTGGTCGGAAACGCATTCTGGCAAGGTTTCTACTGGCCAACCGTGGTGGTCGACGCTGAGCAGGTCGTACGCACCTGCAAAGGATGCTAGTACTACGCTCGGCAGACTCACCTGCCGGCCCAAGCACTCCAGACGATCCCCATCACATGGCTGTTCACGGTCTGGGGGCTCGACCTAGTAGGGCCCCTTAAGAGGGCGCCCGGGGGCTTTACGCACTTACTTGTCGCTGTAGACAAGTTCACGAAGTGGATAGAGGCTTGGCCGGTCACCATGATCAAATCTGAGCAGGCCGTGTTGTTCTTCACGGACATCATCCACCAGTTCGGGGTCCCAAACTCCAACATAATCGACAATGGCACATAGTTCATGGGGAAGAAATTTCTCCGGTTCTATGATGACAACCACATCCACGTTGATTGGGCAGCCGTAGAGCACCCCCGCATGAATGGGCAGGTCGAGCGCACGAACGGCATGGTCCTCCAAGACCTCAAGCCTAGGATCTTCAACCGGCTCAACAAAGCCAGCGGATGGTGGGTCGTGGAGCTCCCCTCGGTACTCTAGAGCCTAAGGACGTCCAGCAGCCGGGCAACCAGTTACACACGCGTTTTCATGGTCTACGACTCCGAAGCCATCCTCCTGACCGACCTCGACTATGGAGCGCCAAGGGTCAAGGCCTCCAACAAGCAGAGAAATGAAGCATCTTTGGAAGACGCCATGGACCTGCTTGATGAAGCACGCGACACCGCCTTGCTCCATTCGCATCCACTTCGGCGTAGGCGATTTAGTCCTTCGCCGCATCCAGAGCAACAAAAATCGCCACAAGCTTTCAGCGCCGTGAGAAGGACCGTACATCATCGCAGAAGCACTCCGACCTGTCACCTACAAGCTCAAGACTGATGACGGCAAAGCCATCGCCAACGCCTGGAACATCGAGCAGCTACGTCGCTTTTACCCTTAGTCTCTCCGTTCCAAAACTTCCAATATGCTTATCAAACTAAGTAATGTTTCTGGAAAAACCGAAAAAATGTTACCTCCTATCGGATTCGCTTCTGATCTGATCGGTCTTCAGTAACACCCAACCCCAGCAACTACCTGGGGTCGGGTTTTACTCAGGGGCTGATAGGAGTACATATACTCAGAAACATTTTCCCATCCGACCCTTCCTTTTTATGACAAGACTTAGAAATAAGAGTTGCCAAAAACTAACGATGAGTAAAACTGGTTGGAATGCAAAAAGTCTACGCCCCGACGGCTACGGCATCGCTTGCTCACCAACGTGATCATTACTTAGTCGCTCGTAACTTAAGTTTCTAATGCCTTAACATAAAACAAGAGTCGGATCGCAACAAACTTTATATAGGAGTACATATACTCGGGGACATTTTCCCATCCGACCCTTCTTTTTTATGACAAGACCTAGAAATAAGAGTTGTCGAAAACTAACGATGAGTAAAACTGGTAGGAATGCAAAAAGCCTACTCCTCGACGGCTACGGCATCACTTGCTCACTAGCGTGATCATTACTTAGTCGCTCACAACTTAAGTTTCTAATGCCTTAACATAAAACAAGGGTCGGATCACAACAAACTTTATATATATATAAAGAAAGGCCAAACAACATTTCCGACCATAATAAAAGTCTTTACAAAAACACTGACGTCAGACTCAGCTATCTAACTAAACACCCCTTGGCAGGATTTCTTCACCGACCTTCTCCGCCAGGTCCTGCGCTGAGGGACCGCTTCCTTCTCAATTTTGTCCAGCTCAGTGTTAGTGTAGACAGGCGCGAAGCCCTCACTGATCACCGGCAAGTCAATGTTGATATAGTGGGAGTGGACGATGGTGAATGCACGATGGATGCCGGTGTACATGGCCTCCCTTGTGAGTGCGCGCGCCCAATTCGGGATCTGGGCAACCCAGATTATGAGCGATCTCGTCTCCGCGGCCGGGGCGACCCCGAGGTCATTGAAGACCAACCCAATGGCAGCGCGCAAGGTGTCGTGGTCATCGCTCTCCGACTAGAGCTGACCCTGCACCTCAGAGAGTTGCCCCTGTACGACTGCCCAAGCCGAACATCAAAGAGCGTCAGAAAACTGACTAGGAACGTCAATGAAAAAGGTAACCAGAACGACACCTTTCACTTGCTCCTCGAGGACCATCTTCTCCCTCTGGAGCACGCCAACATCCCCTGTCAAGGCGGTGGCCAGGCCCTCGGCTTCTTCCTTCAACTTCTGCTCATTTTTAGCGCACGCTGAGCGTCGGCGCTCTCTTAACGGGCAAGGTCGAGCTTCGGGCGGAGACGTCCAAGCTCCGCAACATCTTCCCCGGCCTTGGCGACCACCGCCTTGAGCTTGTCCTCGGCCTCATCGATGTGTTGACAGGCTTCCCGTTCCTTGGTCTAGAGGCTCGCCATCTCCTCCTGCAGCCATGGCACTTCGGCAGCAAGCCTCCAGACCTCCCTCTCACGATGGAGGAATAGGGACTTCTCCTGGCTACGCAACTCAAGGGACTATGGAAAAATCAGGTTAGATTTATATAAACAAGGCTCAAAAGTAGATGTGAAGACACGACAAACCTGGCTGGCTGAGGTGACATCATCCTTCAACACCCCAATGCGTCGGTCAGAGAGCAGACTGTAGACTCAAGTCCCGAGCGCATGCTCGTCCAGTCCTTCACCTCCATCGGGTTGTCGAGGGTGAACACCAGGTGGCTTGGGTCTAGCCGCCTGGCCAATGGAGCCAGTTTCTTCCCCACGCGAGTGGATCATCGCCCGGCCAGACAAGGGACCAGGAGGGCCTAGCCCCAATCAAGGGGTCAGCTATCGTAACCATCAGCATCGGCCAGATGGGAGCCGATGGTACCTCCTCCATCACTGGCACTCCCTCTGGAGCAGACCCTCCGATGGTAGAGGAGGCTGGCAGCTCAGGCTCCGAAGTCCAAGCCGTCACCGCATCCACAGGGGACACCTCGGTCACACCTCCTCTCATCTGCCCCACCTCAGGCGCGTCGACCAGCGTGGGCGCCAATTGCACAAGCGTCACCTCCGGCACAATCGGCGCCTCTGCCTCCCCCGCTTTCTCAGGCGGTGCCATGTCCGCCTCGGTGCCATCATGGCGTGCCCCCGGCACCACGCCAGTTGTCTCCTTGGGGATTGGCCGACCCGTTAGAATCTTCTGCGGCACCAACTCTAGGCAGTTGCTAGGGCCAGTCTTGCGGAAAGCACCAACGTCACATGACGAAATCCAAGAACACAACGAAAGGGTGAAGAAGTCGTTAACTCACCTCGATGCCATTATCCGAGGACGCTTCGAGGGCTAGACGCTTGACTCTAACTCTGCCACATCGGCAATTGGCCACTTTGATCCCCTGGTGGGGTCAGTTGGAGCAGGGCGGACTTGCTCCTCTGACCTCAGGGGCATGTCCTCCCCCGCCGATCTTGGAGGCGCAACCTCTTCGGTTTGCGTCGGGGCGTGCTGTGGAATTAGGGTTAGGTTGGCCTGCCCCATGTCGGCCTACTCATCCTTGCACGCAAGCGCACCTCATGGGATGTTGGGGTTGGACTCCTCCTCTTCCTCCTCCTCGTCATCGTCGCTCTCCTCCAAGCCTTGCCGGTGCTTTCCACGCTGCAGCCTCGCTCGCTCCTTCTCACCTTCTTCTGCTCCTTCTTCGCCTTCGCCACCTCAGTCACGACGCGGTTCACTACCCTCCTGGCCATGTCCTCTGGCAGTGGCGGGTCGGACTCACAGGCGAAGAGGCCAGGCTGCAAATCCTAGCGCTTAGAATCTGAGAACAGAGGAGGGTCGGCCGAGGAAAGAAACTCAAAGAAGGCTTACCAGTTCGATGAAACCCGCGTTCGGTGGCATCGCGGGATGCCCTAGGACCAGGTACACCAGGGCGAGATCCACCGACAGATCTATCAGGCACTCCATCGCCTCCTTGATGCGTTGTGCCATTTCACCAACGTTGAGCGCCTCACCGGCAACCATCTTGTACATTAGAAGAGCACGCGCCATCAGCGGTGCCAACCTCCTGATGTGGTACGCTTCGACAACGCTGGTCCTGCGAAGACCGCGGCCCTTCAGAGTCGCGATGGCTTTAAGAAGATCGCCAAGCCTCTTTTGCTCCTTCATGATGGGCCCATACCTCCATGCGTCCGGCGCCTCCTCGATCAGGCAGCCAGTGAAGATCGGCAGGGGGGTGGCATCGTTGTTCCTCAGGTAGAACCAGAGCTTATGCCACCCCTTGTTGGACATCGACAATGGGATGGACATGTACTTTGGCGACTGGCTGCCTCGAAGATGAATGCTCGCACATCCCATCAGCACCACTAGGTCCAGCTTCTTCCTCTCCTTCTTCTATAGCTCGACAGCAAAGAAATACTTCCACAGCTCGAATTGGGGCTCAATCCCCAGATACCCCTTGCACAGCGCGACGAAGGCCGAGATGTGCTGAATCCCATTGGGATTCAGATGCTACAGCTCAAGCCCATAGTAGTGCAGCAGCCCTCAGAGAAATCGGTGGGGAGGAGTCGTGAGCCCACGCTCGTGGAAGGGGATGAAGGATACGATGTAGCCATCGGGCGGCGAAGGCGCATCCTCACCACTAGGTACGATCCACTCCATCACCACGATCCTTGCGCGGAGAATGCCTTTCTTAACTAGACCCTCCATGCACGCGTGGAGAACGTTGGAGCGAGGCCACGGCTCCATCGAGGAACGGGGATGGCGATGCAGAAGATCCGGCGGTGGCATAGGGCTGGAGAGCGAGGGCTTCACCAGCAGTGGAGCGGAAATAGGGGAACGAAGGCCAGAACTCAAGAGCGAAAGGTAGAAAGACTGGAAGGGCAAGGATGCGGTTGCGCATACGGAAGCTAGGGAGAAACGGTTCCATTTATAAGGTAAGGGCGGAACAGGCGAGGGGCAAACCATCCACCTAAATTAACATGCCCCATGCCTCGCCAGATCTGTTTCCCTCGGGGGTCATGCCCTCATTGTTCCACGCTGCATCAGTTGCATCGTTGCCTCAAGAGACGAGCGCATGCCTATCTAAATTTTCCCCGCGAAGGATCCGTTGGGCGATGGTTCACCTTCAAAGGCTACGAGCCACCGTAGGTAAGTGGGATACGGAGCTAAAAATGCTCCCACGGCCCATTAATGCCCAGGAGTTCAAAGGCTGGCCCACTAGTGGGTTCACGGGCGCTCTAGGGCACCCTAGAGTGAGGGGAGGTTAACGACGGGCCTGCTAGCGGCCAATACCTGAGGCGCATGAAGCACCACGGGCGTCCCGACCCTCATTTTGAGTCTTTGATGATGCAAGGTCCATGGTTTTTGCCCAAAGAAAGGCATCGAGCCCTCGAACCGGTCAAACAAATCCGAGAACTATATGGACCGGCCAACAAGAATCTGGAGTCAGTCACCAGCTGATCTCGAACTAGGCCCCCACGAAGAGGATGCCAGGGCTCCACTCGAACAAGCCCGTTAATAACTCACCAAGCACCGTGCTCCGTCCAGCGAGGAAAGCATGGCACGGCTCAGCCCCTCCATTCTAGATAATGGACACGTGAGGGATGACGATCACAAGACAAACCAATCCCCTGACTGGACCCCTGCTATGCGTAGGGGCTCGAGGGGCTCAGCATCGCTAAAAGACCAAACATGCGGTCGCAGACAAATGACGAGTCACCTCCGGTTGTGGAAACCTTCAAGCGATAATAACGAACAGTACTCCCGTGCGCCCTCAAGCGACGGATCACAAAAAACCTTTATAGGAGTGTCTCACTCCTCCAAAGGCTTGGGGGCTACTGTTGGATATCTATACCCAGGCATCTGAGCAAAAGGATTAATGAGCGTCACGTCGCCTCATCCGATGGTTAAGGACGCAACTGCGGCCTCGTTCGACCCCCAGGGGCCGGGACACGCCTCGTCCGACTCCGAGGACAAGGTTTCTGCCTCATCCGACCCCAAGGCATGGGCTCCAAACCCAAGGTGCAGGCTCCGATTCATCTGATCCCAGGGCACGGGCTCTGACTCGTCCGGCCCCACAGGGAAGGCTCCGCCTAGTCCGACCCCTGAGGGTAGGATTCTGTCTCACCCGGCCCCTAGGGCGGGATTTCCACCTCGTCCATTCCCTGGGGGCCGGATTTGCTACCAGACAAAAGCAGTGGCCCCAGGGTGGGACCTGAACCGCTTCAACCACTACGACGTGGAGGTGCACGCCCGAGAGCATGTCTCAGGCGCGTCCTGATACGATTGGTAGTCGCATCGAGCCATGCTGGGAGACTCACATCGCCCATCGTGTCAATAGGCCAGCACTGTGCTGCCAACTCCCTGCCTGACCACCGTCCAATGTCAGTCAACCGGCATCAGTTGACTGGCACTGTATCGCCAGCCCCCCTGCATGGCCTCTGTCAGGGGACCCTTTGACCATTCCATCCGCTCGGATGGGATGGAAGACAAGAACGGTGCACGACACCCGCAAGTATGCTGCAGCGGCCAATAGAACCCCGGTGCGACGTCGCTGCCACCACGATCTACAGGGTTAGTAGGACCCACGCGAAGAGGCGGACGGCATACCCTCGGGAGCCTTATTTCTCTTTCTTTTTCCCTCTTCCCTTCTGTTGTAACCCCTGCTTTCCCTTGGCCTATAAAAGGGAAAGCAGGGCATCCCACTAAGGGGCATCGGTTCACCGCACCGTATCAGGTCAGGAGCACTAGCATCAAACCTCAAGCACATAGCTGAGCAGCGACCAAGGTCTCGGTATCCATTCATTCTTTCTACCAAAGACTTGGGACCTGTCCCTCTCTCGCCAGTTTGTAACCCCCTACTACAAACTCAATGCTAGTAACACGAGCAGCCTGAAACTAGATGTAGGGACATTCGGCCCGAACCAGTATAATCCTTGTGTCCTCTTAGCACACCATCCGAGCCAGACACGCAATATTACAAATTTACTTGTTGGTGTTTACTCGAAACACCGATAAGAAGAAGCTCAACCAGCAATTCCCATTTCTCACCAAAAAATTCTTGTTGAGGAACAGTGTATGGGAGAGAGAGAGGGTCGTAGTGATCGGACGCTGGTGTAGCTGTTGATCGGATGCGTCAGATGCATTTTCGGGCGCTCTTTGTTTGGTGCTGCAGCAGGATCGGACGCTGAGTTTAGAAATGATCGGACGTGCTCTGGTTACTGTTCACAGTCTGGCACTGCACGCAGAGGGTGACCTGACGCACTGGCGAGTCCAGTCAGTAATGACGGGACGCGTCCGATCAATGTTTTTCATCTCTGGGAGCTCTCTGTTCGTGACTGGACTCTAGGGTGAGCGAGTCCGGTCAACTCTTCCAGTCGCATCCGGTCCGAAGGCTAAAGGTGTGCGCATGAGATAGCCGTTGGTGTTCAACGGTCGACTTCGAATGCGATGGACACGTGGCGCAATCTTAGTGACTGGACCCTGGTACAGGCGAGTCCGGTCAGTTCGAAAAGTGCCTAGTGAAGGGGTACAACGGCTATATTTTCTTAGGGGCTATAAAACCAAGCATTGGTCGGCCTTGGGCTGGTTGTTGAGCACCCTTGAGCCTTGGTGGCTTGTGTAGGAGTGCTTGGGAGCCCTCTAACTCACTTGTGCTTGCAAGAGTGCTATCCATTTGCAAAGTGAGTGATTTCTAGTGCGTTGCATTGAGTGATTGCATCGAGTGACACTAGGTGATCGAGTTGCAAGCCGGTGGTGCTTGTTACTCTTAGAGGTTGCCACCTCCTAGATGGCTTGGTGGTGTGATCTCCGTCGAAGCACGCAAGGAAGTTTGTGCGGTGCTCTGGAGAAGATTATGAGGGGTGTTGTGCTCGTCCTGCGGGAGTCACGAAGAGCAACTCTAGTTGAGCAAGACGCGAAGGGCGACAAGTGGTCCGGCTGTGTCAAGTGCTAGAGCTTGTGGTAAGCACTCCACGTGGGAGAGTGTGACTTGCGGGTCACCACTAGCAAGAGGACCGGTGGCAACCTTGGAGCTTATCTCAATAGGGACTAGTGTGTTGGCAAGCACGTGAACATCGGGATAAAAATCACTGTGTCAACCTTATCATCCCGTTGGTTTGCATTCCCATCACACAAGCTTGTATTTACTTTCATATATATTGTGCTTGTATAGTTGCTCTTGTAGTTAGTTAGCTTGTGTAACTTGCTACCTTCTTGTTTATGTAGCATAGAAGTAACTCCCTTGCATAACTAATTTGGTTTTAGTAACCTTGTTAATTACATTACTTAGTTTGTGTAGGTAAGTACTTTGAGCTCTCGAATTTGGCTTGTGTAGCTTTGTTATTGAGTATTGCTAGTGACCTTAGGCTTTGTGCTTTTGCATACTAGTTGTGTAGGATCACCCCGTGCTTGAAGTACTATTTGCATAGGTTTGTGTGGCCTTGCTTCTAGAATTGGTTAGGTGAGCTCTTACTAGCCCGGCACCTTAGTTGCTTAACTAATATCTTTGTAAGGTGCTAGTGAACTTAGATAGATGGGTGTAGTCTTGGCTAGACCGATAGTTTTAATTTCGCATTTGTTTCGGTTAGCCGGTGCGATTAATTTTAGAAAGGATTATTCACCCCCTCTAGTCCGCCATCTCGACCCTACAGGGTGACGATGGGGGCGCGGTGGATGCAGAGCCAGACAGACGAATCACGGGAGCGATGTTTATTTCCTTCCTTTTGAAATCATGGGAGCGAGGTTTGTTTCCTTCCTTTTGAAATCACGTAGCGAGGTTTGTTTCTTTCCTTGTCACAAGGGACGGCGCAGGAGCGAGAGGCGCGGGATGCAGCAGATAGGACGATAGGGCCACGTTAGAATGTCGCACCAAAACGATGTCCACTTTTTAGTCTTTTTAGCTGTGAAAGATATATGGTTGGCTTGGCATTGGTAGGGCTAGGACTAGGGATGAAAACGGATCGGATACGAACGGATATCACTCATATTATATTTGTTTTCATATTTCTGTTCGGATTCGGATTCGGACACAGATAGCGTTCGGATACATATACGAATACGGATTGACTCGGTTACGGATACGAATAATGAGTATCGAATACGGTATGAATCGGATTCGGAGAAGGTCGGATACAAATATCTATTCGGATATTGAGTAAAAGCAGTATATATATATATATATATATATATCATACGTGCGCAAACCATTACACCACTCTATGAGTCCATAATCCATCTAAATTAAGCCGAAAGACTAAAGAGTAAAGCAACAAATAAGATAAAGATACAGATACATCAAACATCATACAAGCACCAATCTTCGCGGCATGAGTAGAAATAGCCAAGCTCATGGCTTCATGGGTCTCATGGAGTCATAGTCATGGATTCAAGATCTACAATCCTTATATAGGTCATTTTTTCATTTGAGAAAGTTTGAACAAAATGTAGTTTAAATTTCACAAGTGTGTGACATAGTTTTAGAAAGTCTGTATGAGATTCAAGAATTTGTGACTAGTGTTTGATAAAACTTTTTCAAATGGGAAAATAAGCTATGTAACAATTGTAGATCTTGCTGAGATGATCAAACTTGGTATTCAGAGTTTTTTCATCTGATGTCATTTAGTGTCTCATTTGAGCAAGTTTGACCAAGTCAAATTTGGTCAAATGAAAAAACAACACTTTGACTCTAGTATTATGAACTCTAAATGACTTCAAATTGAAAAGTTTTGAATACCAAGTTTGTTCAACTCATCAAGATCTACAATTGTTGTTTTGGTTAACTTTCCATTTGAGATAGTTTGGACGGTTTAAATTTATGATTTTTAAATTTCGATGCTTACAAACTAGTTTTCGGAACCCTAGATTGTCTCAAATTGAAAAGTTTTGAATACCAAGTTTGTTCAGCTCATCAAGATCTACAATCCTTATATAGGCTATTTTTTCATTTGAGAAAGTTTGAATAAAATATAGTTCAAATTTCATAAGTGTGTGACATAGTTTCAGAAAGTCTATACGAGATTCAAGAATTTGTGACTAGTGTTTGATAAAACTTTCTCAAATGGGAAAATAAGCTATGTAACAATTGTAGATCTTGCTAAGATGATCAAACTTGGTATTCAGAGTTTTTTCATCTGAGGTCATTTAGTGTCTCATTTGAGCAAGTTTGACTAAGTCAAATTTGGTCAAATGAAAAAACAACACTTTGACTCTAGTATTATGAACTCTAAATGACTTCAAATTGAAAAGTTTTGAATACCAAGTTTGTTCAAATCATCAAAATCTACAATTGTTGTTTTGGTCAACTTTCCATTTGAGATAGTTTGGACGGTTCAAATTTATGATTTTTAAATTTCGACGTTTACAAACTAGTTTTCGGAACCTTAGACTGTCTCAAATTGAAAAATTTTGAATACCAAATTTGTTCATCTCATCAAGATCTACAATCCTTATATAGGCCATTTTTTCATTTGAGAAAGTTTGAACAAAATATAGTTCAAATTTTACAAGTGTGTGACATAGTTTTAGAAAGTCTATATGAGATTTAAGAATTTGTGACTAGTGTTTGATAAAACTTTCTCAAATGGGAAAATGAGCTATGTAACAATTGTAGATCTTGCTGAGATGATCAAACTTGGTATTCAGAGTTTTTTCATCTGAGGTCATTTAGTGTCTCATTTGAGCAAGTTTGACCAAGTCAAATTTGGTCAAATGAAAAAATAACACTTTGACTCTAGTATTATGAACTCTAAATGACTTCAAATTGAAAAGTTTTAAATATCAAGTTTGTTCAACTCATCAAGATCTACAATTGTTGTTTTGGTCAACTTTCCATTTGAGATAGTTTGGATGGTTTAAATTTGTGATTTTTAAATTTTGACGCCTATAAACTAGTTTTCCATTTGAGAAAGTTTGAACGGTTTAAATTTTGAAGCACTAAATGATTTCAAACGAAAAAGTTGTAAACAACAAAGTTTCATAACTTTTTGAGATCTACAATTTTTTATTTTGATCATTTCTCCATCGAAGGTCGTTTGAATAATATCCGGATAATATCCGTTTTTAAATATCCGGATATATCCGATACTTAACCGGATTATCCGATATCCGCCGGATATCGATGATATTACATCCGTATTTGATATCCGCCTAAGATATCCGTTTTAGTATCCGTATCCGAAAAAAATTACGGATATCCGAGTAATTATCCAGATAAATGTTCATATTTGTTCGGTCGAACGGACGGTCGAATAAATATCCGTACCGTTTTCATCCATAGCTAGGACCAGTCCTGACAAAATAAAAAATTAAATATAAATAAGTATCTAGTTTAACATTCGTGCAAACATTTTTTTGAGGGCCATCGGAACAAAACTCAAACAAAATTACCTCAAATGCACTAAGGCCACTAGGACCATAAACATGCAGGAACAAAATAACTAATTATTATTCCTTCTATATTCTGAATTACAAGACGTTTTGACTTTTTAGATACAAAATGTTTTTTATCTTGTATTTAAACATTGTATATATCTAAGTGTATAACAAAAATCATCTATATATATCTAGCTAGAAAGGCCAAAAATATATGTTATAATGTCAATACCTTCTCTTTTTTTCTTTTTTCGGTGGCGGGCACGAAGACCCTGTTCACTTATCTTATAATCCATACTTTTTGGCTTGTCTTTTCAGTCGAAACAGTGTTTTACTCTCCCAACAAATCGGTCGGAACAGTGTTTCAGCTTTTTTTTTTTTACCCACCGGAGCCGAATAGGGGCGCACGGCCATTGCGGCAGGCCCGGTGCCAGCGCCAGAGGACGACATCGACAGGAGCACGCGGAAGAAGCTGAGGCTGACAGAGGAGCAATGCACCCTCCAACCCACTGCGTCTGCGTCTGCGTCTTAACGATCGATGAGAGCGGGTTAAACGGGGAAAATATGCAGTGTAAACTCAATGAACGGTGCAAACCTGCAAACCTGGATCTTGGTCCATCGGATCTTGAACGTGCGCTGCGAGATGAGCTATACAGCACCAAGGTACATTTTACAGTTTACCGCCCGCACTGGCTTAGGACATTTTGCAATGAGATCCTTACAATCACTGACAAATACGCCTCGTGTCCTTTCGAATCGACCACCAAATGTCCACCGAACCAGTGCGCAGTGGTTCCACGATGAGACCGATCCCGTCGGGTACCGGCTCCAGCGGTGAGTTGCGCTTCTGCTATAATCTTCGAACCTTGCTCTCCATTTGATTTGAAGGTGCTGCTACCCTATGGATTTCGGATCCCCAAACTGCAGATGAGCTAGGGTTGGTGCTGCGCAGTGGTAATCTTGCGGAGGTGCGGCAGCAGAGCACGACCTCTTCCTCCTCCGCCTGGCATCCCCCACCAGGTCACCAAGCTTCGTGTCTTGAGGAATGGCGATGTTGCCTCCTGTCTCATCTCTCTTCCTGTTTTGCTCCCTCGGATGTAGATGCAGTAACATCCTTGTGGCCCCGCATTAGCTTTCGTAGATTGAATGGTACGTTCCATGGCCTTTCTCCATCTAGAAATGGCTCTGAAGCCTGAACTGGTGCTATCTTTAATTGGTGCTCAGTATGAATCAACTGGTAGGAAATTAGGAATAACCAAATGCAATTTGAAACAAATGTGTAGTACAGTACCAGTCAGCAAGCAATTCTACATCCAACTGTACAAACAAATTAGATATGTTTATTTCAATCTTCCATTGCCTGTTCCATTTCTCTTATTTCTGCACAAAAAAAAAGACATGTAAAATTTTGCATTCTTTATTCAATCCATGTCCTTGTAAAAATTCTGGAAAAGCTCAATTGTAAAATATATGCTGAGTATAAAGTATGGACTCTTGATGAATTATTTCCAAGTTTTTTTATGCACACAAAAAAATGCTCAATATAAAGTGCGTACCCTTCGCTAATTCGTTTTGACATATTGCTCCTGTGATAACTAGATATTGGGTATGGAGTTCTACAGTGTGCCGAGAACACTTGTCTAAAAATGTTGCTCCTGTTATAAATAGATATCTCGTCTTGTGATAGCTTTTATTATCTGTTCTAAAGTTGCTCATATTATAAAATGATGGTACATATCAGGTTGCTTGGTTTTAAATACATTACTAATTTAGAAACATTTAACTACCTGTCCATGTTTTTGGGCATAAACATAGGTATCCCATGCCACACTTTTTAATTCAAGTGTTGTCCCAATTCTTATGAAGCTGCAGGCAGAATAACTATTATTTCCTGAACTGTGTACAGCAACTTCATAATCACCAGAAGCCTGCAGTCTGCCATGCTATGTCCATGAGTTAGTCCTATTCTGAATACAGTTTTCTGCGGCTTCTTTTAAAATTCTAATTTTGGTTCATGTTATCATAGGGTCCAGTGTATTGGCCTCGTTGAGGAAGTTTTATAACACCCAACATCAACATGATATTCAAGAGTTGGCAGGAAGGCGAAGAGTACTCCAGAATATATATTATGATGCTGGCTTCTTGGCTAAGAAGATATGATCAGGACAAGAATAAATTCTGGAAAGAGTTATTAGATTACAAGTGCAACACTAGTAAGGGTAATATTTTTCAAACTAATATTATAGGTGTTTCTCCTTTTTTTAAGGGTTTCATGTGGGCTGCACAAGCAGCTAGAATGGGTTACAAATGGGTAACTGGAAATGGAGAAAAGGTGAGATTTTGGGAAGATTACTGGTTAGGAACTTCCAGTTTGGCTATTCAGTATTGGAAACTCTATAGGTTTGTCAATGAGTCAAATAAATCAGTAGCTAATCTGTGGGATCCATTTTTGGTTCGTCATGAAATTTCGAAATACAACATGAGCAGTATATTTATTTCTGATTCATGCATCTAGAAGTTTTGGAGTTCAATTGATAAATATATGCTGAGTGTAAAGTACGGAGTTTTGCCAAATTAATTCATTCCATCTAACACATGATAACTTTTATTTGTTTGAAAATTGTTCCTGCTATATACAGACATTTGACGTCTTGTTCTGAAGTGTGCTGAGAATACTTGTGCTTGTGCTGTGATGAGCTCATTTTTAATCATGTTTTTTCACAATTTTTAATCTTTTTTACCTTTTCTTATAGGTAAACCAAAAATTGTCATGGTTGGTCAAGCACTCACAGCTGGACGAAGGAGAAACGAATGGCAGACCTTAAACACAAATGGGGAAAGGATCAGAAGCCTCCGAGGTGTGGGTCTGAGGCCATGATTAAATTTCAAGAAAAAAGGGGATGGTAACAACTGTTCATGATGAACTATGATGAAGATGGATGCTGTTGTTATGTTCAAAAAGTGTCACTTCGTGAAACTAATTAGACGTAGAATAGCAATTCCTTTTAGGATTGATTTTATGTATCGTATGATGCCCTGACATGGTGTAATGTTGTGATATTAATGTTTTATACACTGAGCGTGACTCAATGACTCAGATAATTTTTTCTAGCAATTTTTTTATGCTTGGTATTTTCTAGTTTTGGTACAATGAAGATATGTATAAGAATGTAAATTGGGTCTATACATGTGTGTTACTGGTATACACCATGAGTCCAAAATCTCTGGAATTTGTGCTGTCTGAGATCATGTACCAGAATAATTGAGTTATTTTGACTATTCTGAGATTTGTGCTTGCTTTTGTATGTATTCTGCTTGTCACTACCTACGTAGGCAATGAACTATGATAGCACTGCCAATTGCTCATTGTCATTTGGTTTTGGCAACCACTCAATCTCATGCCTGGGACCATATAGCTCTCATCGTTGTATTCTGCTTGTCATTGAATGGAAGATACTTAAAAAAGAAACAATATGTTCTCTAGCCAGGCCAACAATGGGACATTATGCTCAGCCAAAAAACGGGCTAGAAACATCTTGTGATGTACTTAAACTTCCAAAAATCTTAACTAAGAAGCAAGGTAGATACATAACAACTGGGGAAAAAGAAAGCCACCAAGAATATAAAACGTACATGCATTAGTTCCATCCAGAGTTTGAGGCCACAAAGACGTGCAAAGAACCTGAGCAATAGCCCTATGACAAGGCTGCTGGGTGCATACCTTTTTTTGCAGATGACTTTACATACACAATGTAGCTGAGCAAGCAACTCCAAATTCAGGACAAGTCACTAGATTGTTACACAGTTTCAACAATAGCCCTATGACAAGGCTGCTGGGTGCATACCTTTTTGTGCACATAACTTTACATACAAAATAATTATGGGTGTAAGCTAGCGCCAAAGTCATCCAAACATTGGTTACTGTGAAGCCACTAGTTCTGAAATGGATTAATAACTAAAGACTAATTTTCAGCCATGTGTATGAGTTACAGAGTAAGACAACAGGCATAGGAGGTGTGGATTTCAGAATTTGGGCAGTAGCTTCGCCTAGTAAGTTCTTCACACACAGCGACATAGACAGGCCCTCCTGAGTTCTTTGTAAGATTCCTGGAGGTCATAGTTTAGCAACATCAGTACTATTGTATTCACAAAAACACATTTGACAGCTAAACATGGTAGATCAGAAAGCTGCTAGAGAAAATAATTGAAATAAACACCAGAACTAAGGTCATATATTAAAATGAAGAGTGCGACACATTTGACAATGAGCATAGAGCTAAAATTTTCCAAGTTGTTCCTGCATTCCAAGCTGCCATGCCTAAATAAAGATTTTCATTAAGAGTCTTAGCTATCATTCAACTAATAGATATCTCCATAATCAAGCCGAGGATGGTAATCTCTGAATGTGCTCTTGTAAACACAAGCCCATACAAAATGCATCTAACTGCAACTACAAAAATGTGACGGTGAAAGAACCATAAAAAATAGTAAGTATACAGTACTGTATACTGCATCTGCAGTGACCACAAAAATGACCTTATAAATATTATCTTCAGCATGTTATCGAAAATTTTCGACTTGTATCAAGTCAAAGTTGATTGTTCGATAATTATATGGTCATTTACCTTGTATCATTATTGTGGTGCTCTATTTGGGCAATTACGTGAATCATGTATCACAACTTGTTTGCACATCTTGCACTTGCGTGGCACCCTCTGATTTTTCTTTCGTCCTGAAGCTTTGCTTAGGCCTTTGTGGCTGGTAACAAACAAGCTCTTCTAGGTCTAGCACGTCGACAGGTGTCCATCCGAAGCGTGCGTGGTGATCCCAGTCTCCATGATGGGAATCATGTGCACGGACCCAGCAAAGCAGGGGAAAACACATTTCAATCACGGGCTCACGGCCTTTTGCGCGCATGAAATTCCTCGATGAGCTAAGCACTGGCGCCTGATCTACCATGATAGTACTCCTATGTGGAATGCAGCAGTTGGTTTGATGCTGCTGATCCTGATCTCATTTCCCCCAAACAGCCCAAGAAGGTACTTGGCCGTCTTAATCTGCTGTGTACGGGTCCGGGACGATCGCTCGCTCGTACTGTGATTTGTGATTGCTCTGGCTTCCGTACGTGATTACTGCCGTGGACTCTCTCTCTCTCTCTCTTGAACTGTTTGCATCATCCGCTAGCTGCTGGAGAACGGGAGGATGGTCCGAGCTCTGTGCCGACGGCCATGCTGCTAGGCTCGTAGTCTGGTCACCGGTGACGGACGGTGCGGGATTTAGCCTGGTTGGCTGGCTGGCTCTTGTGCCTTTTGAGTTGAGGACCTGTAGCATGCTTACACTTGCAGTTGCAGAGAGACAGAGACAGAGAGAAAAGAGAAGGGGGACCAGCACCCCCACCCCAAGGGGCTTCTGGTCGTGCCGACAGACAGCTTTCAGTTTCACTCAAGACTGAAAACTGTCTCACCGAGGTTTTCAGCACTAGTTGTTGTATTGTGGTATGCCGTATGCCGAAAGGTTTGCCTTCCGGGACACCAAGAACGAGGCTTGTGAGTTTGGAAGGATATTTACGTCGTCCTCGTTGGTGATATGTTTACAGGTAAACAAACTGCAACTGCATCTGCATGATACATACAGTACTTATTAAGCTTTTTTTTCTCTACCAAGGTAATAGATTGATTGCTACTACATACAGTGTCTGTTAGGCCATCAGCTGAAGCAACAGCGGATGCCAAGTACAGCCTGACGGTGGGCGTCACTGTGTGAGCATAGCAGAGCGTTGCTTTTTAGCAGGTTACTCCAAACAGTAGTTCAAGATGCCCTCGCCTCGCCTCCTCCAGCTCTAAAGCCTCACGGCTGGCTCTGCCAGGCGCCGGCCTGTGCTGGCCATTTTCTGCACGGATCCAACCAATCAGACGCGTGCGCTTTTACACCAAAGCTGCATTGCATTGCACCAAAGCACATCTCGACAGTGAGGGGGAGTTGGGGAGCTTTGCTTGCTCACTCAAAGCATGTCATCTTGGATTTTAGCCATTTTGCCCGTGGCGGTTGGCCTGTTGCTACCTTGCTATAAGGGGAAGCCAGTGCGGTGCAGGACGGCTGCACTGCACGGTCTTCACGCCGTAGCCAGAAGGGTGGTACTGTGGAGTGAGTGCAGGCCAGCAGCAGCTCTGCCCATGGCTGGGTCACCGGCTAGCTAGCTTATTGCACGGTTACACTGCCCTGCTCTATAGATAGTTCGCAAGATTTCGCAGCCCCTGCCCCGCCCGAGGTTGGTGCCCGGGCGGAGAGATGGGTCTCGCCGGCGGCATTGTCCGGAGGGTCTTCTCCAAGAGCCCATGCTCGTCCGCCGGCACCGGCAGCCGTGGCCACAGTGTACGTGCTTTTTCTCTTATAGACGATCTCTTTCTCCGATCCCCCTCTGTCACCGACACCAGCAGATGTGTGTTCGTGACTTCTTGTTCTTGCTGCTTTACTGTTTCCGCGGGGCTCGTTGTAACTAGTACGAGATACGAAGATCGCTCTTCACACATACAATCGCTTGTTTGGTGTGTCACTGGACTGATGACGCTTTGCGTGAGCATGGTCGTCGCAGGAGAAGGGGTCTGCTGCTGATCACAGGAGGAGATGGAGCTCTCTACGGCTCTACCTCTGCGGCGAGGAGATGAACGCGGCCGCAGAGGAGGAGGACGGCGAGACGGTGTCCGTCAAGAGCTTCGAGACCTGCTGCGTGCTGCCGCCAGAGGAGGCGCACGTCATCCCGGTGGTGGTGGCTCATCGTCCGGCGAGCCACGCGGACAACACCGTGGACGACAACAACCCTGGGGAGCCTGCAGAAGATCGAAGCAGGGTCCCTGGTGGCGAGCAGAACCACGGCCACGTCGTCGTGCCGGCCAGAGAAGAAGAGGGAGCGGCCACGCTGATCCAGTCTGCGTTCAGAGGCTTCATGGTGTGAAGAATTTCTAGCTAGTTTCTGAAACTAAACTAATTCCGTTACTAGAAAAACAAACAAAACTAAACTAAACTAATTTACTGGAATGCAGGCGAGGAGGCAGCTGCAGGAGCTGAGGACGCGCCAAGAGCAAGAAATGGACGACGGCGCCCAGCAAGAGCCCAGCAGGAGCCCCACCTGGGCGTCCGTTGCGACGTCGGTGCTGGTCCAGGTAGGCGAGCCGTTGAGCAACCTCCGACTAAGCGAGGAGAGCGCGTCGGTGCAGCAGCGGTCCAGCCAGAGGTCGCGCCCGCCGCCGCCGCCGCCAGCGTTCCGAGTCAAGGAGGAGTGGGACGACAGCACGGTGAGCTCCAACGTGTCGAGGATGCGAATCCAGAGCAGGATCGAGGCGACGACGCGGCGGGAGAGAGCACTCGCCTACGCGTTCTCGCAGCAGGTACGTGCCAACGCCTCGGTGTCGTGAAACTGAACAAGTGCATGATGCATGTGCTGACCGCTGAGAGCGCTGGTGGTGAATTGGTGATTCTTGTCAAGCTCCGGAGCTGCGGCGGCGGCAATAGTAAGAAGCGGTCGGCGCGGGCGGAGCAGGGGGAGTTCAACGTGGGGTGGAGCTGGCTGGAGCGGTGGATGGCGACGCGGCAGGCGGAGCCCGCGGCGGACGACTGCATGAGCCGGAACGCGGACACGGGCTCGGCCACGGCGGCGGGGCACCGGCGGGTGGTGGTCGTCAGGAGGTGGAACAACGACCTCGCCGTCGAGGAGAAGGAGAGCTGCGGCTCCAACGACGTCTCGGTCGTCAGCTTCGACGGCTCCTCCAGCCTCGGTGGTGGTGCTGGTGCCCGGAGCGGGCTCAGCTGCCATAAGCCGCCGGGCGGCAAGAGCCGGCTCAAGGGCGCCCGGAGGAACCTGCCGCGCCGGAAGCAGGTGGCGGCGTCGGACCACCGCTTCCAGGCAAGATCACACAAGGTAACGTACTGATGATCCATTCTTATTCTTCACCGACCGTACCGCTGATTTGTGATAACGCACAGGTGAGCAAGAAGGGGCGCCACCGAGTGGAGCAAGCGCCGCACAAGGACTGACTCGACGCCGGCGGCTTCGACGACGCTTACCAACCTCCCACGGATTACTGAGACGGGCCTGCTCTGTACATAGACTTGGAGGGATTTGCAACGCTGCTACCTGGAGCAGCTGACGATTTGTTTGGGCTTGCACCAGTCTGAAAGATTGCACGATTCCGATCTGCTGTCTGTGTCGCGTCGGTCATGTAAAGTTCCTCGCTACAAGCGTAACACGTCGTATCAAATGTCGGTCGCTGTAACTCAGCATTTCCTGTCTCCAACGAGCAAAGTGTCACGGCTACATTACACGATAACAAGTTCGCCACACACAACAGGGAGCAACCACAGAGTGATAACTGATGATGTGATATACCATATCCAGCTCCGTTTGTACCTCGAGTACGTACATCCGATCTACTGCACCACCATTCCACCAATCCGGCTGCAAAGGTACTATAGCTCTTACTACTGCACTGCACTGCACTGGTATTCTAGTATCTAAACAAAACACCGCCACAACAGCTGAGTTACTACCAACCAATTCAGTTGCTGGACGCCTGCGAGGCCGCATCTTCCTTGGCGATGGCCACGTAGTTCACCGGGGCCACGGGTCTGCTGGCATCCCTCCTCCCATCCCGGCTCGCGGTCCTGCCGCCGCTCTGGAGGGCTGACAGCCTGCGAACTGGCGTGCCATTGGCAGCACCACCGACACCGTTGGTCCGAGCGCCAGCCACCTTCCTTGAGGACGACTGGGGCCGTGCAGGGCTCGGCTTTGACCCGAACAGCTTCTCCTGTTCAGCGGCCAGCTGATCATTCATCTTTTTCTGGTCCTGATGAAAGGTAATAAAGTGATTAGATTAGATTGTGGCTCATGAACCAGTCACAGGAAGCAGCAGGCTTTGCGCACTGAGAATATATATACCCTCATTCTTCGCTTCTCGTCTTCCTTCTCCTGCCTCAGGATTTTGTATTCATCCAGCATTGCAAGAAGAGGAACGCCATCGTAGGTGAACGCCATGCCCTGCTCTTGTTCCCATGCCCGGGTCTTTGCAACCAGTGTGTCGACAATAGCTAGCGTGACAAATACATCAAAAGTTAGCTCAAGCCATGAATAACATTGTCTTACAAAATTCCAATGTCATGTGAGCAAGCTAAAGTACATGTACATCCTGTTCATGTTCAGAACATACCTGGAATTTTATTGACCAAAACACGGGCCTTTTCTGCACGCTTCAGATTCAGATGCGCACCCCGAGTTGCACTGTACCTGTTATCATCCTGCAATTAAGAAAGCATAAATGTCCGGACCTTGTGATAGGACAGCAAGTGAAGGCAATGGAAAGTATATAAAAAAATGCAATTTCAAGTATTGCAATATGTACAGGAGACAAATTACGGCTTGGCATCTTCCATGAGACACAACAACAACAACAACAACAACAACAAAGCCTTTTAGTCCCAAGCAAGTTGGGGTGGCATCTTCCATGAGACACAAATCACAAAAATGAATAAGCGGCATAAGTAGCAGAATCAATTTAAAATACCCGGCTATAGTCTTCAAGCCAGCTTTCTTCTTCACATGCTGACATCCACCTATCGACCCTCTCCAGTATGTCCTTTCTGCTTAAGGACTCCTCATTTGCTTTAAGTATCTGGTTCTCCATGTCAGCCAGTAGTTCTGAAGGCTCAAAACTACTGGACTCAATAATAGACATTATCCTATCTCTTGCAGCACTAGAATCTATTGCAACATGAGCCTGGGCATATATATCTTCAAGTTCAGTCTGTTTCTTGAATGCAATATCCTTAATCCTACTAGCTTTTAGCTCATCAAGCCTTTCAACTTCGAGTTCAGCCTTGAAAGTGCAAGGATAGTTATTAACACACAGACAACAGAATGCTATTTAACAAGACCAATGAACACTCTGAAAAGAAAGCAGTTTTTAACCTGCTGAATTACATCAAGAGCCAGGGCTCCTGGAACTGTCACATCATCCAATGTTGAGGACATATTGCATGTGACATGATGAAAAGGTTGCCGTTCCTCCACAGGAGCATCCATTAAGTTCCAAAGATCAGATAGCTGGGAAGCTAGGGCTTGAATCTGAGAAAGCACATTGATATTGATAAGCAGAGATAGTATCCACAAAAGGGCGCGCTCTGTGCGGGGTCTGAGGAAGGGTGTCAGTGGCAAGCCTTACCCTCGCCTGTGCAATGCGAGGAGACCGCGACTCGAACCCGGGACCTTCCGGTCACAGGCGGTAAGACTGTACCGCTTACACAAGGCCCGCCCTTCAAATATATCTCAGATTCAAAAGGGATGCATCATAAAGATCAAGAAGCTCATTGCACATATTTACCTTTGCAAACCTCTTTGATTTTTCTTCTTGAAGTACAATCACCATTTTAGACAGCTTGGATATTGTTTCATCACTGATGCTCTTGGATTGAACACCAACAGAGTCATCAAGACTTGGATGAACTTTAGTAACAGTGCCCACAAAATCCATGCCAAGTACAGAACAGAGATCATGCACTGAACTCACAGATTCAAGAATCTTGCGGAGCCTAGTACTCTGCAATGGGGAAAAGTATTAGGAAGTACCATTCACGTCGGTTCATTTTTAGAAGTCCAAAAAGATACTAGTAGGATGATCATCAGCTATATCAAAGGAATATTGTCTGTCATTTTGAAAGTGTTATGCCCAACCTTTTCCTTTTGCAGGGCTTGTAGTTCAGAAAGATATTCATTTAATTTCCTCACTGAAATATCATCCTCATTGACATGGAGTGTTTCCAAGTGTTCACCAAGATGTAGATTCCCAGCGATTTCATCACGAAGTATCTGAATCTGAAGTTGCACATCAGCAAACTCTTTCACCCTACTCTCTCTTTTCCTGCAGAGTATTTCTAAAGATGGTGATATAGCTGCTAGCTGTTCCTTGATTGTACCAGATGTCTTGTCAGGCTGCAAAAATTAGAAGCAAAGAGAAATGAGCCCTGTATTAGGGAATGACATCATAATTGAACATATAATATATCAAAACATAAAAGAAACATGAGCAAAAATCTATCAACTGGGTAAATACTTAAATACTGATGAAATAGGTAATCAGGAGCCAGTATAAATGGATAACAAACTTAAATCTACACAGTACTATATTGTAGCAATAAATGAATAAATTACACATTGCAGTCTACTGTGTCCCAAAACTTGTTCTACAAGTTCTAGTATTCTGCTTTAAAGAAAATGTTTACTGCATTCACAAATACATTTCTCAGATACTTACAATGCCAGAAATAGATGACTCTCCTAATGCAGAGAGGAGTCTAGTCAGTTCGATTTGGAGTTGGAAAGCTGTTGGAGGAGACGTGACCTAGAGGTAGAAGCCTGATCAACCTTTCTCCTATAAACATCTAAGCACTCCTGCTCTAGCTGAAGTAACATCTTGTCGCGATCTTCATCGCTTTCACCAACCTCATCCCATATCAGCTGAAATAACACATATCAGTCACTTGTTGATCCTATACTACCCTTAGAAATGCTATCTTAACTCTTAATGTGGATAATGGGTTAGAATGGTTTTATGTTGCTACTGTTCCAAGGCACAGATCTTAAAAGAATAAATAGAAGGAAAATACATTTTTTTTTACTTCAATATGAACTATCCCAAAACTAGCAAAGCACCTGAAGCTGCTGCAGCAAAGACCCACATGTCGTTTCACCTAACAATGGATCACTGTGACCTGCCACTCCCATTTTCGCTCAGCAATCTGCATGGACAAAGATAACGATTATTTACATTTGCAATTATTTAGGGTGAATCTCAGTATGTCTATCGTGGCTCAAGACGTATTTTTCACAACGTACAAGGCAGAAAAAACTACACACCCAAGCAGATCCGTTTCCCAATAAGGAGTTTGAAACTGAAATATTTATTATTATAGCAGACAGTATGGTGCATTTATTCAGAACATTAAACCCAGAAAAAAAATTATGGCTGCTGGATATATTCCTAGTTTTTTATACAGTAAACACTATTAAACCTACTCAATACTGTTTGGGCATGATTTATTGAAGTGGCAATTGTTTATTTAGGGTTGTGAGGCACTCGTACTACATTAAAGATTTAGCATGCAACCTCAATAACTTCGGCAGCTAGTTTAAACAAAAAAGTAAATCTATAAACATAATTAGCAATACTATACCATCGACAGGACACCCCTAAAAACCCAACAATGCATTACACCTTTATAATTAGTCAAGAAATGATAAGAAAACTTGTATATATCTGACAAACATAAAAGAGTAAATCCACATACAGATGTCAACACCTAATAATACTCCACTTTGTCGCTTTCGCCTATAAGCGACAAAAAAGAACAAAAACATACAACAAGCTCATATCCTGTTCTGCTGAATCATCATTCGACATCCTGGTAGGATGCTGGCGACATTCACCGACCCTGCCCTCCGAAGGGGAAAGAAAGGAAACAGAAATATTGCATTTGTGGTACTATGTGTCTATTACTCCAATAACTTATCTACGAATGTTATGAGTTATCTACGAATGTTATGAGTTATTATGATTAATGTTGAAGCATCCACAAATTATTTACATCGAGCTACAAGATTCACAGTAAAACTAACAACAGCGTGCTTTATAACCAATATGATAATATCTTAGGCACAAAGAAATGGCCACAAAAATCTATACCAGATATAGCACCTTCCCTACAGTCCGGCCCCCCAAATTTGACAAACGTGGTGGGCAATCTCGAAAAAAGAACACATAAAACTACAGAATTGCGATGTGCGCTGGTAGTTACTAAGATAGCTTTAGTAAAATAAAAATCTTGGACCAAAGAAACGATCCTTGGCACCTAAACACCCACATTAAAGATCCAATCCAACCATCGGGCTGAAATTTGCAAACCCTCAACCAGACGCGCGACAAACCGACCGAAAATCTCAGTAACTTGCCAACCGCCGCACGGGACAAACCCAGAAACGCCAGCAACCCCAAAACCCTATCAAACCCTACGGGAATCCGTCGTAACGCCCGTAAAATACCAAAACTGCGAAAGGCAAGAACCCGCCCCACATGAGCAGGAAGACCACCTCCTACTCGCACTCGCAGAAACCCCTCAAAGCCCGCATTTCGCCACGAGATCGCGTGCCCAAGAATGCGCCAAGAACCGCAAGCAGAGGGGGGAAATGGCCACGCGTAGGCCCCACCTTACGGCCCGCCGGCGCCGGGGCTAGGGTTCTTGCCTCCTCGTCCTCCCGTTGGGCCTCGAGCCCTGGCGAGGGGATTCGCCGGTACGGAGCGCGCGAGCGGGCGTCGTAGTGCCTGCCTCCGTTGTCTGCTTGTGCAGCTAGTGCGAGTGCGAGTGCGAGTGCGGAGGGCCACACCCAGCGGCGGTGACGGCCGCCGATAGAGAAGTGGGAAGGGGATGGAGCGGGGTCAGAGGAAGGTTGACAGGGAACGGCGAAAAGGGCGGTGTGTGAAAAGAAGGCGTGGAAACTGTGGGACCAGTAATAAGAAACCAGCAAATGACAGGCCAGGCGGGCCGGGGCTGGCTATGACCGTTTACATCGGGCTGGGCTGACGGCGCATACAGCGAGTCTCTCATATACTCGTAAGGTTATTAAAATTAAGCAATCAACTCATATATAGTTGTTTTTTAAGTTGCATAGTAATTTAATTATCTTTAATTTGTGCAATCAATAAAAGAAAATTTGTCAGTCATATGGCAATACTAAATGTACAATGGTGAAATAGTTGTCTTATAGTTCTAATTCTTTTTCTCATGAGGTGATTATTTCACGAGACATCTACCTCTTCCTCTCATCCTTCTCTCCTCCACATCAGATAATTTGGCTTTATTGCCCGCTCCTCCAACATACTACCAAAAACCTACCGCCTCCGCTCACAAATAGTGTTTCATTTTGTCCTAGATCTAACAATCTTATGTTTATGTTTAAGTAAGTTTATACAAAAACATGTCAATATTTATGATACCAAATAAATATACCATGTTGTAATATATTTTTATAGTGAACCTATTTAGTATTATAAATATTGTTAATTTTCTCTATAAATTTAGTTTAAAAAACTTGAAATATTTTTACTTAGGATAAAACCAAAATATCATTCTTATGTTCACCTTTACATTTGGAACCCACGTGTCAATGGTTATTCCTTTTCACCTCCTCAACTCCTGATCTCGTTCTATGCGCTATCTTTTCTTCTTCTCCCACATGTACAACTCTCCTCATCTTCTCCACCCGACGGCACTCCACCTCGCCTCTGTTCACCGATGCTCCTCCTTCCCTCCCTCTCTCCACCTCGCTTCCCCACCTTCTACCCCCTTTCTTTTGACTCACATTGTCCCTTCCTCCACGGTGGTCACCGCACACCTATCGAGCCCTATGTCGTGTTGTCCCTTTCTCCATGTTGGTCACCATGGCTTAGATGAGTTGTGGTATCGGTGTAGGGCAAAGCAGAATGAAAAGGTATCTGGGCGAGGAGAGATTGGGTTGTGTTGTTGACTTAAAAAGGGATGAAACCTTTCTCAAATAAGCAAAATATTTGTGCATCATTGTATTAAGAAGAAGAGTTTAATCATACAAACAACACGCTTCTATGGGCACCGAAGGAGGTTGACCTAAAACAGCCACGGCTAGACCATCCTAGCAATTAAACTCTGAAAGTGCATTTGCTCCCTATGTGGGTTTTGGTGTATTGATGACATCCAAATTAGAGACTAATGAGATCTTAATGAGATATATTACAGCTTTAGTCCCATGAAAGATTTAAAAGAGTTGACTTAGATGAAATGGTGTCCCTCAATGCTTAAAGTATAAAAGATGGACGAACTCAAAGCGATCTCCAAAGTTTATATTTCTTATTTTGGGTTTAGGTTCGCCGTACTATAAAGAGGGATGCAAGTTTAAGTGGTCTAAGGAAGATAGAGTGCTTAAGCATAAAAATAAAATCAAAAGAGTGACACTAAATCACCTCACAAACACCTAGATATAGGTTGCGGACTTTTGATAGTCGAAAGTCCCAGAGTTTGCCAGAAGTTCCGATAGTCGAAAGTCCTGACTCCCACCGGGAGTCCCGAGGCCTAGGACTTAGTCGCCAGGCTCGGCTGGCCTTCGAAAGTCCCGACGAGAGGCGGAAGTCCTGGTAGCCGCTCGGAGTTCCGACTCCAGCCGAGTTAGCACAGCTGTTTGCGAGTGTAAATAATGTTTTTAGTAGGCGCCGAAAGTTCCAGCGATCTGTGTCGGAACTTCCGACGTAGATCTGAACGGTTAGATTTTACCTATGAGTATAAATAGCTCTCTCCTCTCTTCTAACCGTCAACAACTCATTCATTGCGACCTAACTCTGTCCAAAAGAGCTCCTAAGCATTCAAGGCTCTTCTCCTCTCTCCCCTTTGCTCCCAACTTTAATTCCCCTAGGGTTTTGAGTGAAAGAAGAGCGAATTGAGTGAGAGAATCACTTTGACAAGCTTGAGCACTTGATTTCTTTGTCAAGCCAGTTGGATTTGCGTCTATTTCTCTTAGGGCTTTGCCCCTAGCCGGCTGGCATCGCCCAAGAGCTTCCATCTTGTGGAAGAGCCTTGGAAGGTTTGTATTACCCTCGATTTCTTAGTGGAAAGCTCAAGTGACCTTTGTGGTTGCCTTGAGAGAGGCAAGGAGGTGGAAGAGACTCCGACCTTTGTGGTCACCTCAACAACGAGGACGTAGGAGTTCATTCGTGGGGTTGCTGAACCTTGGGATAAATCCTTGTGTCCCCATGTGCTTGTTGTTGTTGTGATTTGAGCTATCATATTTGTTCTTGGTTGTTTCTCTTCTCTCCAAGCACCTCTTAGGGTTTGGACTTGATCTATGGAGTGGAAGCATTTTGGCATCAAGGGAGTGACTCTACGTGTCTACCTAACCACTTGGAAGTGGGGTTGTAAAAAATCTCGCACTCAAAGTTCATTTAGCACGTAGTAAAATCCATGTAGGAGTCGGAACTCCCGGCTGTTTGAGTCGGAAGTTCCGGCTCAAACTGTCAGGACTTCCGACAGTTGCTGACATTTGACTTTGAGTTTGTGTAGAATTTTTTAGATACATCTATTCACCCCCCCCCCTCTAGCATTATTTAGATCCTTTTAATTGGTATCAAGGCAAGGTCTTCTTTTAATGCTTAACCGCGTGAGAAGAAATACTGTTAGACTCCAAAAAGATGAAAGTCGATGCCACCGAGATGGCCAAGAAAATTGCAAAAGAGTTGATGGCTGAGCAAGCAAAGTTTTTCCAAGATGAAATGAAGAAAATGCAAGATGAGATGAGCAAGATTAAGGAAGAGTTGAGCAAGAAGGTTGAAGATGCTATAAGTGGCAAGAATGATGCAACCAAAGACAACGCAAGTGACATTGGAGGTGATAAAGAAAATAGTCATGGTAGAGGAATCTACTCCAACATAGGTTTTGACCACGGGCAACTCATCAAAGGTCCGCCCATGCATTTCCCCACTGTCAATCATGGCAAGCAACCTCATTTTGATGGAACAAGATACACCGATTAGGCCTACAAGATGAAGATGCACCTCATTGCCGCAAGACTTTGGGAAGTTGGTGTGATTATTCCCACCGATGAAGATAGATAACTCCAAAAGAAGCTTTCAACCTCCATCAAAATGCACAAGCCATATCTTTGCTCATCTCAAGTTTGAGTCCGGATGAGTTCAACAAAGTAAATGGAGTGGAGAGTGCCCAGCGTGTTTGAGAAATATTGAGAGTATCCTTTGAAGGAGACCAAAGTGTGAGGAAAGGCAACATTGAGCTACTTGAAAGGACCTAGGATGTCGCCTAGAGGGGGGGTGAATAGGCGTTTCTGAAAATTAACACCAGCCACAGATTTTCTCATTACACATTTTCTCAAGTCCACAAGCCACAGATAATAAAGATCATATCTCAATAGATCCATAGATAAAGCATAAGTGAGTCTCATCTCTCACATGATACAATGCAATCTCAAACTCAAGATACATCAATGAAGCTCATGAATCCATAGATAAAGCATAAGTGAGTCTCATCTCTCACATGATACAATGCAATCTCAAACTCAAGATACATCAATGAAGCTCATGAACAAAAACTACAGCCTGCAGTACATATCTTCAGGTACAAAGATAAGCAAATGAAACAAAAATCCTGAAGCTTTAATCAGTCTCTCTCCCCCTTTGTCATCTATCACCACAAAGGTTCAACACTGACAAACTAAGGACAAAAGGGGCTACAAGCTGTATCTGATCTCTGGCATCACTCAGCATCATCATCATTATCTCTCCTAGCATCTTCGTCATCTGAGCGTGTAACACCAGCTGGACGAGAACCACCTGCGCCGGACAGGTCATAGCCACTAGACCCGTAGTAGCCGCCACCACCTGTGAGGTCACTCCACCAATCTGTAGCATACTTGTCTGCAGTACTAGGACGTGGCTGAGAGTGAGTAGGTATACGAGCCTGAAGTGGAAGAGTGTCAGTGTGCTCGACGATGCTTCTTCTGTCTTTGTCATTGAATGAACTCAACATACTCTCTATCATATCTCGCTGCTCTTTGCTCCTCAGTCTTAGGCTCACTAGCTGCCTCATCTGATAGAGGAGATCTAGGAGGATCAAGCTCAAGATTAGAAGCAATTTGCTTCAAAGTCTAAGTGTCCTTCCTCCTAGCCTCCCTCTCCTTCTGCTGCCTGGTCTGGATGTCTCTACACATCCCAAATATGGAGCTAAAAAGCCTGCGGATAGGCGAGGGAGGACTGCCATGGCGTGAAGTAGAACATGAAGGAGCACGTGGTGAAGGTGAAGCTCCTGCTGGTGCACCACTCCTAGGTGCATCTGCCTCTGGTCTTCTTCTTCTGCTCTCCTCCCAGTCTGCTGGAGGTAACCTGTCTCGAGCATGGATCTGCAACAATCTTTAGGGCCTTGTGAGTCTTGTCAAACTCGAATGTGTGCTCTGTCACCTGCTCAATCATATACATGATATAGGGAGCAAATCCACAGCCCTTGAGGGGCCTCTCTCCCATACTCCTGATCTCTAACCATATGAAGTCAAACACGCTGAAGGGACAAGCATCAGGTGCCATCCTGTGGAGCAGGTTCCTGGAGTAATCTGCAATGTTGCCCTTGTCTCCACCCTTGCAGTCAATAGTCTTCCTAAACATCTTGTCCGTGTATCTCGTAAGTAGGGTGAAGACCCCAGAACCTTCCCCATCGCTTCCCTTCTCACCTCCCCGTGGATACATATAGGCAAAATTGCTCAGGGGGTAACACACGCCGGTGTGGATCCTGTCCCTCTCATGAGGTCATCCTCCGAGAAGCCAAGGTGAGCAAAGAAACACATCATAGTCCACACTGTACCACCGCCCTCGAGCATCCAAAGTGCATCCACCTGTCATCCTCCTCAACGAACAGGGTAGCATAAAACTGAGCTACTACCTCGGTATTCCAGTCATGCTGGAACTCCATGATCTCATAAACCCCAGTGCACTGGCAAATAGCAATGGCATGATCAACTGAGGCCTTCTACAACTCTCTAACGTACTGCCAGTCAATCCACTGAGACCTGGCAATCATAGGGTTCCTGGTGAGAATCACACTGGAGTAGAAGTCCAGGTGAAAGGCTGTCTGGAAGCGGTGATCGTATTGAACCTTAGGTAAGCCCCTCGGATCAACCCTTCGCTCATCTCTAGCTCTCCTGGTCATACCCTTTCCCCTGAAGTCAACTCTAGGAACATAAGAGGGCACATTGGGCAAACGTGTCTCAAGAAGACCATAATGCATCCCCTGACCAGGCTGGTGCTGAACTAGAGGAACTGGCTCCTCCTCCTCAATCTCCTGCTACTCATCTGAGCTATCATCATCTACTCCTCTGTGAGTGCTCTTCCTCTTTCTTTCTTCTCTGGACTCCACTCTGAATTAATTAGTGTCAGTGTCAGAGGAAGAGCTCCCTGATCCCTCTACATACTGAGGTGCTGCACTAGAGGCAGCTCTGGTAGTGAAGGGTCGAGATGGCGGACTAGAGGGGGGGTGAATAGTCTTTTCTAAAATTAATCGCGTCGGCTAACTGATATAAATGCGGAATTAAAACAATCGGTCTAGCCAAGACTACACCCCTCTATATATGTTCACTAGCACCTTGCAAAGATACTAATAAAGCAACTAAGGTGCCGGGCTAGCTAGAGCTCTCCTAAACAATTCTAGGAGCAAGGTCACACAAACCTATGCCACTAGTACTTTAAGTAACAAGGGAGCTCCTACACATGCTAGTAAGCAAAAGCACAAAGCTAACTAAGCTCACTAGCAATGCTCAATAACAAGGCAACCAACGCCTAATTAGAGAGCGCAAATACTTAGCTACACAAACTAAGCAATGTGACTAACAAGGTTACTAAAACCAAATTAGCCACGCAAGGAAGCTACTTCTATGCTACACAAGCAAGAAGGTAATTAGCTAGCTACACAAGCTATCTAATTACAAGAGCAACTACACAAGCTTAAGATATATATATATATATATATATATAAGTAATTGCAAGCTTGTGTAATGGGGATGCAAACCAACGGGAAGAACAAGGTTGACACGATGATTTTTCTCCCGAGGTTCACGTGTTTGCCAACACGCTAGTCCCCTCTGTGTCGACCGCTCACTTGGTGGTTCGGCTGCTAATTAGCATCACCCGCTAAGCCCGCACATCGGGCGCCGCCGCAAGAACCTACCCCTGAGTGAGGGTAGCTCAATGACACGCTTTACTAGAGTTGCTCTTGGCGGCTCAGCATGGCGCAGCACCATGCCCCTCACAAGCACTTCTCCTGGGCGCCAGCAAGCAAGCTTCTTGCGCGCTCGACGGAGACCACCACCAAGCCGCCTAGGAGGTGGCAACCTCCAAGAGTAACAAGCACCACCGGCTCAAGAACTCGATCACCTAGTGCCACTCGATGCAACCTCACGATGCAATCGCACTAGAATCACTCACTCACACAATCGGATGATCGCTATCAAGTATGTGTGTGATGGAGGGCTCCCAAGCACTCACAAGCATGGACACTAAGTCCCTTGAGGTGCTCAACACCAGCCATGGCCGAGGGCCACTTCTATTTATAGCCCCAAGGGCTAAACTAGTCGGGACGACCGGACGCTCCGGTCCGATCGACCGGATGCTGGACCTCAGCGTCCGGTCGTGCGATGCACGCCACGTGTCCCCTCCTTCAAACGCTGTTCACTGGATCTCAACGGTCATCTGTCGATCGGACGCTCCAGCAAGAACTGACCGGACGCAGCAACCTCAGCGTCCGGTCGTTTCCAGTAAGGTACCGACCTCGACCGGACGCGTCCGGTCACACTTGATCGGACGCAGCCAGCGTCCGGTCACACTCCAGCTTCTGCGTCACTGTACGTCAGCCTGACCGGACGCACCCTGCTAGCGTCGGTGCATTCAGATCCAGCGTCCGGTCAGTTGACCGATGCCAGCATCTTCGCGACTAACTCGTTTTCACTTCTAACTTCATCACCCTTGCTCCAATGTGCTAACCACAAGAACTTGCATCCGGCGCAATAGAAAATAGGCATTCTATTTTCCCGAAAGCGCCAAATCTCACCCCTGCAAACATCACCTCCTTTGTAAATGTGCCAACACCACCAAGTGTACACCACCATGTGTATGTGTGTTAGTATTTTCACAATCATTTCCCAAAGGATGTTAGCCACTCAACTTGCCACGCCACTCGATCCTAGCGACAATGCAAAGTTAGATCACTCGAGTGGCACTAGATGACCGATATGCAAACAAGTTTGCCCCTCTTGATAGTACGGCCATCTATCCTAAACCCGGTCATAAACTTCTCTACACACCTATGACCGGTGAAATGAAATGCCCTAGGTTATACCTTTGCCTTGCGCATTTCATTCCATCTCCTTCAATGTCGATGCAACACATGCACCAACACGATCAACAATGATATGATCCACTTCATATCATCACGTGATCATATTGGTTCATCGATCTTGACTTCACTTGCCCTTCACCGTTGCCATCGTCCATCGGCGCCAAGTCTTGCTCAAGCTTCACCGCCACGCGGTCCATCACTCCAAAGCCTTCGACTTGCCCTTCACGCTTGCAACCGGTCCATCAAGCCAAGTCTTGTCTTGATCTTCTCCACCTTGATCACATGACTCAATGTCATGTCTCATGTACAATAAGCTCCTTCATCATCACATGTGTGAGCTTTGCAACATCTCCAAGCCATTTTCACCTCCATGGCATATGTTGCTCATACACATGTACCTGTGGACTAATCACCTGTGTATCTCACATAAACACAATTAGTCCACCTAGGTTGTCACTCAATTACCAAAACCAACAAGGACCTTTTAGGTAGGCCTCCTGCTACTCGGCTGGAATCCAGGATGCATCTCCTGTCTTGCCTTCTTGTGCTTCTCTAGTGCTGGATCATGCCTGTGCTTGGATCTGGGCTCCTGTCGTCCACTCATGGCTGCTGTCCTGTATCCAAAGATTTCCATAGAATTTTAGATACATGCCCACAGCTTATTCTCGAATTGTAATTAGACATAGATTCTTTTATCCATGGTTTTACAACCATCTTGACATACAATTGTCAATAAGTTTGCAAAACGAAGATACAAAAGAATCTAAGCCTAACAAACAATTCTACACTTGGATTGAATCAAAAAGGGAGCAGAGGGTCTGCTCTGCTGAGCCATACCGGACACGTCCGGTACCATACCGGACACGTCCGATATGCGTGCTCAGCAACCCTAACCAGGGCTCTTGATTCAAACCATCACCGATCAATTTCAAACTTTGGGCATTGCTTCTACATCACCAATGTAGCATATTGACTGAAGAAATTTCAAAATCCTGCATTGACCATGTAGATCGGACGAGGTCCATGATTAGGGTACCTTTGGAGAAGAGATGAGAAGGCGATGTGAAATCAGATCCCCGGGCCTTCAATCTTGATGCAAGCCTTCTCTAATGCGATCTCCCTCTCTCTCTTTTCTTGGTGAAATTCGGCGGTCGCCCTAGGTGGGGAAGAAGGGCGTCGGCTGGCTGGCTTAGAAGAAGATGAGTCTGTCTGGGCCAAAAGGGTACGGCTGGTTTTATAGTCCCGCTCATACCGGACACGTCCGGTAGCATACCGGACACGTCCGGTATACGCGGGCTGGCCCAACTTCTTCCAAAAAAAAGGTTTTCTCACTTCCAATCCCTTTCTCCATTGTTACTCAGTCCAAAAAGGTATATGATCTTGATCCAAATCGAGTATCATCACTTTTCTTATCCAATGCCATCAATTGATTTTCTCTTTTCCAAGTATTTGGCATAAACAAGATTTTGCTTACTTGAGAGAGATAGAGTGAGACAATGTAGATTGTGGACTTAAGAGAGCCATGTCATGTGTGATTAGCCGATCAAACAATCAAGGAGAGCTATAATCATCACATAACAAGGCTAGATCATAAAGACTAAGATTCAAATAGTTTTTCAAATTCACACTTCCTACTCATGCTAGTTAGGGGTTTTTGAAACACATCTCTCCTATGTCACACAAATGCACATTCTAACATATAAAGGGCCTTAGATGCACTTATAATGCATATATGTAAAAACATACCTTTGCCTTGAGCCCACAATAATACCACTAAGAAGATACATGGCATGATGATCTTTATGTTGACCTTGATTGCCAAATAACCATGCTAGATACGAATTCATTTTTCATCCAAAGGACTACAAAGAGTGCTAGATAAATTTGTTAGTCCACAATGGTGCAAAATAGAATCTTAGCTCCCCCTAAATAAGTGCTTTAAGTAATTTGAATAACTTTCAACAAGCACTTTTATTCTATTAAGAAATCAGGAGCCAATTTTCTATTTTGACCATAAATCAAATAAAATTGCCATATTTAAAATTGAGTTCGGGAGATGCTCACAATCCACTTAGATTTAATAAATCACAAGCTTCTGAGTAAATTAGTGATATATGAAAATATATGAATCAAAGACTCAGTTGTAATTCAATTAGTGTTCTGGTTCCTGTAATACCGGACACGTCCGGTTGTATACCGGACACGTCCGGAATACACAGAACAGAAACACTGACTTTCTGTCCCTGGCCATACCGGACACGTCCGATAGGTGTAGGATAGAAACAATTAATTCTCTGCTTGTGATTCTTGTTTAGCTTTAGTATTTATTGTATACTTGCATCTCAACAAATGAATTGCTCTACTAGAGAATTATTAAAAGCATCATATGGCAAACATGATAACTATCAAGTAAAGATAATTAGCCACTTTCAATATTTCACAAACATGCCTATTTGTGAGTCATTGAGCATAAAGTAAACAAAGTGGCTATCCTATAAGGTTTAGGTTTAGGTACTTGTTATCAATGGTGAGGATGAAATACATGATATATTCATTAACTTATCTTCGGGTCAACCATATAAGGAATTATGATAAGAATTGGTTGATAGATTGAGTGAATATTGCCAAATTGCTTGCTCAACCACCCCGAAGATTTCATCTTACCACCAAGTACCTACATCATTAACCTAAGCACACTTTGGTACCCAACTCTTGTTGGGTCCTTTTGAGTTAGTCAACAAGTGCTTAGGCACCCAAATGGCTTTAGCACTAGTTTGTGGTGAACACATCACCTTGCTAATGCTAACTCCATTTGTGGTCTTCCTAAGCTTATCATTATAAACATATGTGTTTGGCTTAGGAGCGTTACCATTTGGGCATTCATAGCTTAGATGCCCCTTTCTTCTACAAGCATAGCATATGCGGCCTTTGTTTGCTCTATGATTGCTTTGCTTGTATGGACATCTATCAACCTTATGGCCCATCTCATTGCATCCATAACATCTTCTTGTTGCAACTTGGGCTTCCTTTCTTGCCTCTTTATACATTGGGCATTTCTTGGTAGGATGCCCTAATTTCTTGCTCATGAGACAAGTGCTTTGTCCATCACTCTTCATTTGGTTGGCCAACTTGTTTGAGGCCTTTTGTTCGGCCACTTCACATTTGTCGGCCCAACTCTTATGTGGACACATAGCCCACTCATGTCCATATAATCCACAACCATAGCACATTCTTTTTCCATGTTTCTTGCTCTTGGTTGTGTTGGCCTTGCTTGAGATGTGATTCCTTTGTTGAGTTTTGGAGGAAGCAAGGTTTGAACCCTTCTCAAGCTTCTTCACCATATAATCACGGTTATCTTGAGAAGGTTGTGCTTTCTCCTCACCCTTCAACCGAATCACATCTTTTTTTTAATCTTTTCACCTCTTCTTTGAGCTCTATGTTTTCTATGAGATTTAGCTCAATCGAAGATTGGCTTGCTTGAGGAGCACACTCATTAGTACAAGAAACATTTAATTGAGATGGTGTACTAGTGAGTGAATGTGTAAGAGGTTGAGAGGATTTTACCGATGTGATCACAACCTCATGTGCTACCTCAAGCATAATGCTTGATTCTACTAATTCTTCATGAGAGCACTTTAGATGAACATAATTAGCTTGTAGCACATTGTACTTGCTTGATAGTTCATCTAGCCTTGCCTTGAGCTCAAAGTTTTCCTTCTCTAGTTGTGAAACACTAGAAGAGGAGTTAGTAACTAAAGCATGCTCGATCGACAATTTATCATACCTCTCATTTATTGCCTTTAGCTCTTGCAATTTGGAGATGAGAAACTTTTCTTGATTTTGAAGCGATTGCTCTTGCTTCTCAATCTCTTCTTCAAGCTCATCATTCTTTTCGACTATCTTTATGATGATGAACTTGTCTTTGTGGTTGAGATGATCAAGGTTGTAGTTGTCTTCAACTTCAACATCACTCTCCACTTGATCATCTACTCGTGCTATCTCCTTGGCTTGATCTCTCTTGCTAGCCTTCTTCTTAATTTTCTTGGCCATGAGACACAAGTGATGAGTATCATGAGATACTGAGGTTGACTCATCACTTGGTCGCCACTGGGCTTGAGCCTCATCATCACAGACAGCTTGCTGTCCTACTGCCACATCCATACCGGACACGTCCGGTATGTGCAGGCAGACAACATATCATGTGTTGCTTGGACTTCTTGCTCCGGCTCGGCACTCTTGAGGTCTTGTGAGACTTCTTCACTGCATGAAGACACAATGGACATACTTTCCATTGACTCGACCTCAAGTGCATCATCACATTTGGATTCTCCATATAACTCAATGAGTTTGGTCCAAATGAGATGAGCACTCTCCGGAGGTGGTTGTCCATTGAATATTGCCTCATCTTGAACCTCTGCACTCAATGTACTCAAAATAATATTAATAGCTTGAGCATTGAGTTGCACGCATATCTCTTTCTCTTTTGATAAATTCTTATAGTTGCTCCAATCAACTATAGGAAGAGGTATGCTTGCAAACACAATATGCTCAACAATAGGACTAATATGTCTAAAAGCATTGAGTACATAAATTGACCAAGGTAGAAAGTTTGAACCAGCATTTTGGAGAAGCACCGGCTCCAATTCGATAGGCGTCGACATCCTTTTCTCACGGCAGTAAAGCTTTAGGTGAGAACCTCGCTCTGATACCAATTGAAAGGACCTAGGATGTCGCTTAGTGGGGGGTGAATAGGCATTTCTGAAAATTAACAACTTTAAATGCGGAAACAATTAGAAAGGGGAGTTTCCAAAATGGAAACTCCAAATTAAGAATACTACCACCCCTCACAAGTTAGCCACAGAGTAAACAAGGTATAAATAATATATCTAGAAGCTACAACCCTGCAACACCAAGTTAGAACAGAGAATAAATATTTTCAGTGCAGGCAGGAAATACCGGACGTGTCCGGTATGAATACCGGATGTGTTCGGTATACACGATTTCTGCAGATCGGCCCCGAACTTGCTCCTTTCGATTTCTATCTTCAAACCAAACTGCAGGCACCTAATGGAGATGACAATATACATAGAGAACCTGCAGAATAGCTAGAGCAACACAAATATCAAATGAAATGCGAATTGAGACACGATATTTGTTTTATCGAAGTTCGGACTCGTTCGAGTCCTACTCTCCATTGAGGGGCTGCGGGCGACCCAGCGAAGGTCAGCCCTAGAGGGTACCACAAAGGTCACTCTAGCCGGAGTCTTTTCCAACTCCTTTTCCTCCTTCCACTAATTTGATTTTGAGGCGGCGGAATCGACCGTTACAAACTTTCCGAGGCACACCACAATCTCTCGGGTGCTCTCCGGTGACGCCTAACCGTCTAGGACCGAAGAGACCAAGAGTAACAAATGCGAATCACGAGATTGACAATATGCACAAGTGCTCAAGTGGTGGCTTGCTCTCTTTTTCAAATTCTCTCTTAACCCACAAATTGATTTTGCAATTTGGATCACACACTCACTAAGAGAGGGTTTAGGAGAGTTGGCAAGGCTCAAAGACGTGTGTCTATCTCAGCAGAATCAGCAGCCTCCAAAGATAGAGGCTTGGGGGTATTTATAGCCCCCTTGAAAAACTAGCCGTTTTATAGCCGTTGCAATACCAGACACGTCCGGTATGACTTACACTGTCCCAACGGTAACTAAGTTACAGTGAAGTTGTGAGGCGTCGGAACTCCCGATGAATGCCGGAACTCCCGATCCTCAGCAAATTTGAAAACCAAGTAACTGAGTTAAAGAAAATGAGGTGTCGGAACTCCCGACACATGCCAGAACTTCCAACCGTCGGAACTCCCGACTCACGTTGGAACTTCCGACCCTCAAGGCTTTGGAAAACTAGCCGTTGGCCTCTGGTCGTCCATACCGGACACGTCCGGTATGAATACCGGACATGTCCGGTATGACCAGGACAGTGAACCCTCCAAGACAGTTAAAGAGCGAGACATCGGAACCCCCGACCCTTGCCGGAACTCCTGACGGTCGGAACTCCCGACCTACGTCGGAACTCCCGATGAACCAACCCGAGAACAACAATTTTACAACTGGTGGGTAAATACCGGACACGTCCGGTATAGCCAGACCAGCAACAAGTCAGTTAGCTCTTTTGTCTCTCAAACAGTCAAATCTCACATGGGTTGGCTTGAGCACTTATGAAACACTATCTATCAACATGATGCATCCCTCTTAATAGTACGACATTCCTATTTACTCAAATTTAAAAGTATAACGAATTAAAACCTTTTGAGTTGCTCTTTTTGAACCGAAGCCGTGTATTCCAATCTTCATCAAGTGAGGGCGCCAACATGTTGATATTGATCTTTTTCACTTGAGCATAGCCATCTTGAGCACGTGACTTGATTTCATTCATCAAATTTGAATAATCCCAAATGTATCAAGTCACTTCTATCAAACACTCCAATAGTGATTTGATCCTTCACATCAATATGACCATCATAGCTTGATTAGTACCTCAACTAAATGCAAGTACTTTCTTCTTCACCCTAGCTAGGTTCTTCGGCCGCCAAGCCGTCGCTTGCCCTTCACCCTTGCTTAGTACCTCAAAGCCTTTCCTTGCTATCTTCACCATCTCAAGCCATCAAGTCACTTCTTGTGTTGAATCATCCATTCATTTGTATTGTTATCTTTTTCATTTCAATTTAGCAAGCTTCAAGTATGAGACCATTCCATATGCAATTTCTCATGTCTCATTAATTAGTTCTCACGAGCTTGCTTTCACATAGCAAATGGAAATCCCACAATAAATGAGCCTTTGCATGAATAACATTTGCATTGTTGTCTTGTGCTTGAACTAGATTATTTATACAACAACACATCATTTTGGCTTTCATTAAGTACTCATGAGATAACCTATAACCTGTCCACACTTAGCAAACGGGTTAGACCTTTAATCACGTTGTCATTCAATCATCCAAAACCCACTAAAGGGCTAGATGCACTTTCACTACTCCATGGTGAATTGGAAAGGTTTGTGTTCTTGCAAGGTGAAACAACTCAAGCAATGTTTGATAGGCTCATGGCATTGGTTAACCGCATAAGAGCTCTTGGTAGTAATGAATGGGATGACAACAAGGTTGCTAGAAAGATGTTGGGAACTTATAGAGCCAAAAGCAACATGCTAGCTTCTGTGATTATGGAAAGACCCGGTTATGATGAGATGACACCTCAAGAAGTTCTTTCAAAGCTCAAGCATCATGAGTGTCTAGATGAAGATGCAATCAATGCTCATAATCAAAATCTGAATGCAATGGGATACAACAAGAATGCAACCCTAAAGGCAACTCAAGCTCATGAAGGCAAAAATTCAAATCAGGAGAAGAAGAAGAAAGTGAAGGATGATTCCACAAGTGAAGAAGAAGAGTCTGATGAAGCGGCTGTATTTGTGATTAGAAATCTTAGAAAATTTATGAAGAAGAAGAGCAACCGCAAGACTTATGCTGATGGAAGGAAGAGGTACAAGAAGAGGTTTTGCTACGGGTGTGGTGAGACCGGTCACTTCATAGCCGATTGTCCTAAAGAAAAGAAGAAAAACAAGTACAACAAGGATGAAAACAAGAAGAACAAAGGCAAGAAGAGAGGTGAAGCTCATCTTGGTGAAGAATGGGAGTCAAATGATAGTGACTCAAGTGATGATGAGAAGAAGAAGAAAGGAGCCATGAGTATCGCCATCCACCACTCTTCATCACCAACTGTTGGTATATTTAATGCACACAGATAAATCCGCAAACACACGGATACCGCTGTAGCTTACCCGGAGGTATTCCAAGTATCGTATCTATAGGGAAACATGTGAGACTAACTACGGTCTAACTTAACTAAGGGTAGCAACAAGGTTAGGATAAATAGGAGCATAAAGAGGATAACTAAAGTTCTCTAGTTCTGACTTGGGTAAGCTTATGTCTTCTACTATTCAACTAGGGACATTACTAGGGAAATACACCAGCAAAGGATGCTTTCCTTCGCAACCGCGTCCTACGTGCGCCTACAGACAGGAGGTGGACTACAAAGGATCAATGAAGCTATATAGTACAACCTATATAGAACTTATGTCACTCACACGATCTACCACCTTCTGGAATGCAAGGTGCATCCACGATTAACCTAAGTCTAAGCACCACGCTTACACTTATGATTAATACTCTACTCCCTCTAGAACAGAAATAAAGCACTTAAAAGAGTCGTGAACCTGAAGAACAATATAAACAAGATGCTTACTTGAATCAAAAGTTGATTACTAGAGAAATCTCAGAGGTAAGCTCAGATAGAACTTGAATCCACCAAGGTACAAGCTGTAGAGAGAGCATAGATAGGCCGGCACTTCCTCCATACTCTTCTCTCACTCTCCATCTCACTATTTCTATTTATAAGACTAGATCCTATGGAGGACTAATCTTCTCTTGATAGCTGGCTCTGATCCTGACGATGAGAATATGAATTAGGGTTTCAGGATGGCTCTAGAAAGGGTGGCAGGGGCTGATATATATAGACCAGAGCATCCAACATGAGCCCTTAGATCAAACCGACTTAAAGGACGGCGTAGATGCAACCTAGGAGGCGGTGAAAAACCGACATTGCGACGCGGAGGCTGACAGGTGGGCCCAAGGGCCGCTCGGCCCCACTTGGTAGCCCCTCGATCTCCGCTTTGGTGATTTGCCTTCTAGAGTGTTCTATAGTCTTGCCGCGTTGGTTTCGCGATGGAATTCTATAATTTCCTTTGACGAATAGGTCTCCCTTGATGGTTTTCTGGATAAACCCTGCTGAAAACACAGATTCCCCAAAAACTCATGGAATTTATTAGTTTAAACCCTATACCTATGTTTGGTGATGGAGTTAAGTATAAATATAAGTTATGTTAACGGTTTATAATTGATGTTAGTGACCGTCAACACCAACCATGATCTTCCCCAACTCAGCTTCACCACCAAAACTCTTCCCTAACCTAGCTACATCACCAAGGCTCTTCTCCAACCTCATCGACAACGACTACTACACACCAACTTTCCTCATGGCTAAGAGGGAGAAGGTAAATAGCTCACCCACTCCTTCTAGTGATGAGTATGATAGTTGTGATGAGGACATAGAAGCAATTAAAGAAAGCATGATAAGAAAATGTGGTAAAAAGGCCTACACTAAAACAAAAAGGACTAATGAAGAAATTAGAGAAGAGAGATAGATGCTTGGAGTTGCAAGGAGAAATAATCACTCAAGAGAGACAAAAATCTTGCACTTAAAGCATCTATCGCCGAAAAAAAGATGAAGGTTGAGAAGTTAACCGTAGAATTGACTTTAGCCAATGACACAATTAAGAAATTGACTAAGGAACATTCTTCGGTTAACGACACAATAGCTAGCCTCAAGAATGAGAAAAGTATAGCTCAAGAAAGCCTTACAAGCTTCGAAGAAAAATACCAAAATCTTGAGTTAAACTATAATACTCTTTGGGCTAGCACTTTAACTTCTCCTAAGGCAACCAAAGACTCTAATGTCTCCACTAGCAATAATTGTAAAAGATGCTATAAAATTGATGTAAATACATATGCAACTAATCTTGTTGAGCTAGAGAAGAAAGACAAGGAGATTCATAGGTTGAAGATGATCTTGAAGAATGGGTGCAAATGTCAAGAGCAATCCAACAAGACTATATACAAGTCATTAAGGCACCCATCAATTAAGAAAGGCATTGGCTACAATAGGTATGATGGGAAGACAAATGGACGGAACATGATCAATGGTGTGCCTTGTGTTAAGTTCAACAAGGGTGTTGCTCTTGATGAGCTTTTGTGCAAGGCAAACAACAAGGTCTACATTACCAAGGTTGCACCTATAAGTGATAAGACAAACAAGACAAAGCAAGCGGAGGCCCCCAAAGCCACAAGCACCAATCCCATGATGCTATGCTAGTGATTACATGTGTTGTTGGGGAAAGAATGGCAAGATTATGGTGAAGTATGTTGGTGCCCAAAAGAGGAAGGAGATTATGAGGAGTGTTTGGGTGCCTAAGTTTTATACAACTAACCCCTAAGACCCAAATCTTTTTGGGTACCTAAAACAAAAGCTTGATTTGTCTTTATAGGAATACGCCTCCGGTGGAACAAGTTGGGTGTTGGATAGTGGATGCACCAATCATATGACTGGAGAGAAGGACATATTCTCATCATTCCAACCTAGTCATGAACAAAGTGGAAACATTGTGTTTGATGACAATGGAAAAGGAGAAGTCACTACTACACTCGCACCTTTCATAGCCATGTTGTAACCCACATCGTAGTCCAATTTCGGCCTCAGCAGTAAGCTATCGACAGTGATGGTCATAGCCTTCACCGTCACCATCTGGGACCGACTACGGTGTACACTAACACCGCCGATTGGCTTATGATCCATCTGTGATTAGGTCCTTACTTCAGTCGCATCGGAGCATGACCCGGCTATGGATGTACACTAACACCGCCGCACTGGCAAATGATCTAACAGTGTTGAGGCTATCAAAATTGTCATGTGGGCACATGAACCACCTGTGTAGTGGTCACTAGCACCATCGCCTTGTACTTCAACCTGACTATTAGCGGTGTGGGTTCACTGTCGGTTCGATGGCCGAGACGCCTGTGTAGAGGTTAACACCACCGTCGCTTCAGCATATGATCTGCTAGTACAAAGGTCATGGTCACCGTCGCCTTGCACCATGATCCGCCTTTGATGATCATTTTGTCGGTGTCGGGTTACTAAAGGATTCGGTGGTGATATACTTCTAATCCCTACCACATCATACCTATAGCGACGGTGTCAGAATTTCATCCCGTTTCACAATAGTTACTAATTTAGCTGGACCCTTAATAGCTTGATGAACACAAAGTATACAGATATATAGTCATTACATCCACTACTAGAAATATTCACTTCTATGACAAAAATGCTAATGACAAATCCGAAATCATCATAGAAGATCATTTTTTATGACGAATATTTCTATTTCATCATAGATTAGTGGTGACGATCCTACAACCCTCCCTTTCTATGACGAAATCAGGCATCGTCATAAAAACATCATAGAAGAGCATAGGGTTTTGTCACAGATCACTCGTGTGACTCATCTGTGACAATCTCATTTAAACCTATGAAAAACAGGGCTTCATCATTGAACTAATTACACATCTGTGATGGACAATATTTGATCTATAACGAATGGCTTCATCATAGATCTCCACACTGTACTTTCTCCATCCAACGTGTAACTATGAGACCTGCAGTTACTCATCCGTGATGCTTGCAATAAGTCATAAAAGTCTCCGCTTGATCCTTTCTCCATACGACGTGTACCTATGGGACCCTTCTCCATTCGATGTGTACCTGTAGGACCTGCAGTTACTTATCTATGATGCTTGCAATTCATCATAGAAGTCTCCGCTCGATCCTTTCTCTATCCGACAAGTTCCCGTGGGACCCTTTAGCATCATACCTATGGGACCCGACAGCTTACGTGTCATGTGTACCTGTGGAACCATTCTCCATCTCTATCTGACTTGTGGGACCTGATGGCTTGCGTGTCACGTGTACCTATGGGACCATCCAACCTTTAGGATCCAATAGCTAGTGGGACCTTTCTCCATCTCCATTCTGTAACAACCCAAAAATCCACACACCAAACATCACAACTACAAAATTTTTCTTCAAAACCCCATGTGATAATGAGTGACATTTGTAGGAGCTAATCCTAGGTGTTGCATTAGTTGTAACCCAACTAGACAATCTCATGAGCACAGCATGTCATTGTTAATTATGTTTATTAAAAATCCTAACAAATAAAATGTTGCATACATTGTTTAACTCAAATTGTGATTTGGATCTCCATTTGCTTTATGTAATGCTTAACAACTCCTTTAAAGTAATAAACCATAAAGTAAATATTAATCAAACCAAAGAATAAAGGCTTAAAGTGAAAACTATTTATATTTTTGTATAACAAAACTACATCTATTTTTGTCACAACAAAATAGCTAAATAAAGTCCCTAAGATATAAAAGAGTGTTGTGGGCCTCACATCTAAAAATCCAATGAATAAGGTACACCAGATTTGAATTCAAACTCCAAATCAAATTTAAATTCAAATAAAGAAGAAGAAAAATAAAACAGAAAAGAAGAAAAGGAAGAAGGAAGACTCGCAATAGCCAGGCCTGCTCGGCTTCGCAGCGTAGCCAGCCCAACCACGCTTGCCTTTCACCCAGCGCGCGTGCACGTGGCCCATGAGCCGGCCCAGCACACCGCTCACGCCCACGCGCCTTCCTGCTTTGCCTGCTGCTCTCACTGCCCGTCGAACCCCACCTGTCGGCTTTCCTGTTCATCTTCTTCGCGCCCACGCATCAACCGCCCGCGTGACCAGGGGCCGACAGCGATGGTAGGAGCAGGCCAGGGGGTCACGCCCGGGGCATGGCCTTGTTCCCCCTTGCGCAGCGCTCACGCAACCTCACACCACCGTCGGATGCGTCGCGCGCCTTCCCACCGCACGATGCCGATCGCCATTGGAGGCATGGAGCTCGGCTATAAGAGGGACCCCAGAGCCTTAGCCTCTCCCTCTCAACCACACCGCCGCCGTGCGATATCCGCTGGACCACCCAGCACGAGGGCCGAGGGGAGAAGAGGAACAAGGAGGGCGGAGCCGCTGCCAGGAGGAGGACCGGGAGCACGCCGGAGTTCAGAGCGCCGCCGTGGATCAAGTCGGAGCATACCGTGAGCCGGCGCCATCGTGATCATCACTGCGTCAATCACACGCTGCATCGCCTAGCCTCGCCGAGCACAGGGCGGTGAGCACCCTGCTGAGACCCCTCCTAGCCCCATGGACGCCGTAGCAGAGCACACGCACGCCGTGCTCACGACACCGCCGTCATGGCATGGCCACCACTGGTGCACTCGACCGCCTCACCGGACTAGGACATAGTCGTAGCACCACCATGACGCCCGGAGGTTAGCCGCGTAGACCGAGACCCCGATAGTCGGCCGTAGTGCCTTGGCCACGAGCACCAAACCACCGACCGGAGCTCCGCCGTGCACCACCACCGCGTGCGGACTCCACCACGCCTTTTTGGTCATCGTAGACACTTCACCATGTCACCCGCTAGCCGTCTGAATGGGAACGAGGCACCAGGACCCCTAGAACAGCCCTAGCTACCCTACCGGTGAGCACTGCCACAACCAAGCCGCCGAGGACCGTGGCCAACGCCCTAGGAAGCCCTGGCCACCATCTAGACCCCGCCATCGTGTTCACCGAGGCCTGGTGATGCTTTTCCCCACCTCAATTGGACGCCAGCGCCGCCGTAAGAGCTCGCCGAAGAGCACATCACCGGCGGGAGCACGCCGGGGAAGGAGGCAGAGGATTCCCTCGCCGGCCGCATGTGCCTGCACCCGGTGTACATGGACCAGGCCAGAGGGAAGAAGCATAGACTCAGTCCACCGAAGACCCAGCCTACGGTCCATGGACCGTGAACGCCATTCCACCGTGAACCACACAATGTGGGCCGAGCTGTGGACGAAGCCCAGTGGAGGCCCATGGCAACGACGTGGCAGCGCCACAGCATGCCACGTGTCCGGGCCAGCCCGGTCTAGACCGGCCCAACCCGAGCCCACCAGAGCCCGTTTGAGACCCAGTCTGAGTTGACCGTTGACCGGTCAACGTTGATGGTTGACCTGGCCCCACACGTCAGCGACACAGAGGCTCGAGACCCACATGCCAGTGCGTGACGTCATGCTGATGTCATGACAACGTCATGCGGGTCCCACCTGTCAGTAATAACACAGCCGAGGTGACATCACGATGACATCAGCTGCTGACGTCAGCAGCCCTAGCCCCACACGTCAGTGACCCTGACCCATTGACCGTTGACTCACCGTTGACTTGACATTGACTTTGGCCGGACCCACATGTGAGTGACCCAAGAGCCTCTGGCCCCACCTGTCGGAAACGATGACGTTGATGACGTCAGCAGGACCCCACTTGTCAGCTCGGAGCCGAGATGATGACGTCATGCTGACATCAGCATGCCACGTGGACCAGTCACAGCGTGACACGTGTCAGCCCAAGATTAATTCAGCCTTTTCTATTTTCAGAAATTATTTAAACTTCGGAAATTCATAACTAATTCATATGACCTCAGAAAAATACGAAACCAGGACCAAAATTCATCTAAAATCGAGCTCTACGCAATGAACCCATGTTTGAGTGCATTTGTCTCTTTTGAATTTTTATTGCTCCTTTGTGCTATTCTATAGACGTCGCTAACGCCACTATAATGCGATCGTTTGTTGACTCATAGGAGAACCGGACGGACGAGGATCGTGAGTATCGTGAGGAGTACGAAGACGACTACACGGAAGGTGCCACATCCCACCCAACTCGTAGCACCTATTACGCATGGCTAATATAGAACTGCTATTGCTTTACTTTATTGTTATAATCACACTATGATAGGACTTGCATGATAGTATGCTTTCTTGATGGCCTTTACCTTGACGCAACCTTACCCCTGCTCACCCTGCTGTTAGGCTAGTCACATGCTTGCTATTATATTTCATTGCTTATTACTTCTACTACGCTTGCACTACATTGATGCATGGTGGAAACTGGTGTTATCTGGACTATGGGGAGAGTGCTACGTGTGTGACTTGGGTGCGTGGAGGGTGAGGGTTGTGTCAACCAAGTTGGAGTATACGACGAGCCTAGGGCAAGTCTTGCCGTGGGGTGCTAACTGGGAATCCCCTAGAATGGATACCTGTGGTGGGTAAATGATATATGAGGTGGCCCTGGGTGTGAACCTATGATGGGAGGAGCCCAGGGTGGAGGTGCTATGGTGGCACAGTAAATGGAAACCCTAATGAAGACATTCTGGATTGGTCATCCCTAAGGACTTACTAGTACTCAGATTCACCGGGAAGCCTTACGTACCACTCGCCCTATATGGTGCGGGACGGCCGGACTACTGGGTAGGATATTGCCACTACTGCTAGGTTGATAGCGGACAATGTAAGGAGGTACAGGGCACGGAGGATTTCCCCCACACCCTTCCGAGACTTCATGGAGACCTTGTGGACTTGGCTCATGACTCACAGTTTCAGCCACCCCAGACTAGACTTGGGGTGTACCAGGGCTGAATGGTAGAGTGGCATTATCCTAGGCTAGCAAGCGGCCGGAATTAGCCCAGTTGACGACGGTCAGCGAGTAAGGCGGATCTTGTGGTTATGTAAAACCTCTATAGAGTGTATGGTTGATCGATCGATACTTGCCTGGGTTTCGCTTAAACTAGATAGTGAGATGAGTCCTTCTCTTCTCCCCCAGGGAGTGAGTGTTCGGACGTAGCCAGGGCCTACGGGCCTTGAGACAGTGCCGAGAGGGAGTTGGCCTGTCGACAGAGCGAGGGTATGGTTGTGGTATGGTGATGGTGTGGAGATGGTGGTATATCGATCCCAGGATCGAAACCTGGCTCTAGACGGAAACAGGGTGGAATGGGGGTGTGAATGGTGTTAAAACTTGACCAACTATTATTATATACTTGATATGCTAATACATAGGAAACCCCAGCCTTATAGGTTCCTTTTGATTATATCCAACTTGCATCAAATTTCCACAAAGCAATGCTCATAGGGTGGGAGTGGCCAGTACAAATCGTACTGATAATTTTGGCACACAGGTTCTGCTGAGGAGTATAGCTCCAAGGAGTTTGACGGTTGAGGGGTTCGTTCCTACGCTCAAGTTTGGCGATCTTATCTTCAAGCTATTCTAGATGAATGCTACTTTTGATTCCGCCAATGCGGCGATGTAATAATTTATGTAATTCCGCAATATTTGTACTCTGATATTATCGTTGTATGGATGTGATATTCGACTGGAATTTGGGTAATATGATCTACAACGGTCTTATTACACTTCGACTCTGTGGATTTCCCTTCGCGGAAATCAGGTCGCTTCAGTTGGTATCAGAGCCATACTTGACCCTAGGACGAAACCCTCAGAAATGGACGATAGAATAGGACGTGAACAGCCCTTCTTTCGGTTATATACCGACCCTGCATTTACTTTTATGCAAGGCTTATCTATTAAATAACCTGCTAACACCTGTTTCCTTAAAACATGTAGATGGCAACGAACGTCGAATGGCCACCTTTAGGACCGCTACCTCTAGACCACGCTAAGCTTACCTTAGACCAACGTGAGCTCGGGGTTTTTGCATAGACCCTCTGCCGAGTTCTCATCACGTTAGGAGTCCCTGACGAGCTTGTCAAGGTCACCTACACCGGGAAGATAGCTCAGGAAGGAGGAATCGAAGGACCAGTTGTCACCTCAGTCGAGTTCCTAGCTAGCACTACCTTACCTTCTGTCCCAGCTTTCATCGAGTTGACTATAGAGGACACAGTTGAGGAGGGACTACGAGCTGTCTCACACAAGGCACTTCGTAGAGTGATGAGGGACCACTACGAGCACCTTAAGACGACAGAGTTCCATCTACTTCCCTAGGCCCTCGACCTCAGCCTCACCCCTAGTGAGCAAAGTTTTGCAGCCAGCAGAGTTATCTTTGCAAAGGAGGATAGATGCCTTCTCATCTCAGCTATCCACCTACTAGAGCAGGATAGGTACGTGACCCAGCTTGAGTAGAAGAGACGTTAGGACCGGGCCTTTCTATGGGAGTATCAGGAGCGAGACTCGCAGGGAGCACAGGAGCGAGCTAGTCTGCTTGAGACAGTTGCCAAGCTACAGGACAAGCTCAACCATCGTGAAGAAGACCACAGAGTCGTGGTCGCTGACTTACAGGACAAAGCAGCCAACCTAGGCAACAAGAACTGCTACCTCAACAGCAAGGTCTTAGAGTTGTAGAGCAAGTTGGATGACAAGAAGGCCGAGTTCAACCGCAGAGGAGACAAAGAGAGGTCCAAGGGGATTGATATGCTGAAAATCCAATCTCGGAACAAGACCATGACCCAGGAGCTAGAGGAGTTTAGGAAGAAGGCCGTTCACAACCAGGGTCACCTAATCGAGGCACTCAGGCAGAACGAGTACCTACAGGACAAGTGTGAGAGGACTTTACAGGTTTGGCAGAAGTCTGACAAGAAGCGCCTCAGGGAGATGAAGGGTATGTGGGATCAGCTACCCAAGGAGATTCGCAGCAAGACAAAGCCTAGGATAGAGGAGTTTGAGTTAGCCCTGACTCGCCTCAACCTAGATGCCTGCCCTTCCCTACCTGGAGCCAAGCCTACTGAGGAGCTCGCCGAGGCCTTGAAGTACGTGTCCCGATTTCACAAGTCTGACGAGGAGATCAAGATCGAGAACAGTCGTATCCCAGCTACGGTGTACGAGTTAGAGTAGATGGCCTTGCGTGGTCATGAGTCATGTCAGTGGCTTCCATAAGTTGTACCCCATGATGTACCCCTTATGAGATGTAATATGAGACATTATGCATAGTACGATTCTCGCACGTCTTCAAGTGTAGCTACTGGAGATGATGCTATGTAATAAAACCTATGTAATGAATGTTTTGGATCTTATTGCATCTTATGGATCTTATTGCTTCTTTGTAATGAGTGTTGGATAGTATAAATGTTTTTCTTTAAATCGTCAAAATCATCTAATCATATTGAATTATAAGCACTTATGGCACAAGCACTAAAATTCGTATGATCCGTGTTGCAGATGCCGAACCACCGATTTGCTCGCCTAATGAACCATGGATGTGCGCCCATCCCTGAACCAGTCGAACCAAACGGGGGCCGTGGTGGCAACAACCGTGGTCGTGGCCATGGCCGTGGATGTGGAGGGATACCCTTCAACCTGGAGAATACCCCGCCGCCTGCCGAGGAGAACATTCCGCCACCACCACCACCGAACCTGGCAGAAGTGATGGCGCAGCAGACCTAGCTTCTTGCAGCCCTTTTTGATGGAGCAAACCGTCACCAGGGAGATCAGCATAATGACTTCCAAAGGAAGCTAGAAGGATTTCTGAAGCTAAGGCCACCTACCTATGATGGCACCGACCCTGACCCACTTGTGGCCGATGACTGGCTCAAGGAGATGGAGAAGAAGCTTGACCTCACCACTTTCACCGATGATGAGTGTGTTGGAGCTGCCACACACTAGCTCACAGGTGCAGCACGCGCCTGGTGGGACAGTTTCAGTGATTCCCATGAGGACCCTACCAATATCTCGTGGGATGAGTTCGCCAAAGCATTCACTGAGTATCACATTCCCAAGGGTATCATGGAGGTCAAAGCCGAGGAGTTCCGCAACATCAAGATGGGAAAGGACAAGGTGACTGAGTACACTACTCGTTTCACCAACCTTCTGCGCTATGCCCCTTCCTATGTTGTGAACTCTAAGAAGGAGAAGCTGTACTATTACCACATGGGACTTAACCCGCACATCAAGATGAAGTTTGGTGGTATTGAGAGTAGCACACTGCGTGCTCTGGTGGATCGCTACATCCAAATTGAGAAGGATTGTGCTAAAGCTGGAGAGGAGTACAGGGAGAGGAAGCGTAAGCCTGAGGAGTCCTTCCGTGGACGTGATCGTAAGAGGTTCCATAGAGATGCACCATCCAGGGAGCGCTCTTGCCACAACAGGGATGACAACCCTGGATCGAGTAGGGGTAGTGCAGGCTACACCACCAAATACTCCTGCCCTGCTCAGGATCGTTACACCCGGGACCGTTATGATCAGGACCACAACACTCAGGATCATTTCAACCGTTCCCGCTCTGTGAATGAACACCCAGCACAGAACCGCTCCGCACCAAGCACTAGAAACTGGAAGGCACCCGCGCCAACCCCTACAGGCGGTGCGCCTTTCACCTGCTTCGCTTATGGCCAACCAGGTCACAAAGCCGCTGAGTGCCCTCAGAAGTCTCAGTTCAAGGGATCTGCTACCCGTGGACGTCTCAACCATCTGGACGCCGAGGAAGCACAGGCTACCCCTGATGTTGTGTACGGTATGTTTTTAGTTAATGGCAATACTACATCAATTCTATTTGACTCTAGAGCAACTTGTTCTTACATATCATCCAAGTTCTCACGAGAGCATGACCTGCCTGTAACCCCACGTAGAAAGCCTATCATCACCAGTTCACCTTTAGGAGACCTAAAATGCACCCACATCTGTAAGGGAGTGAGTCTTACCATTGAGGGTCTTATCTTTAAAGCCGACCTAACCCTGTTACCTTCCACTAACCTAGATGTCATCTTAGGCATGGATTGGTTAACCATTCACTGAGGCATCATATCATGTTCACCTAGATACGTCCAAGTGACCCACCCATTAGGCCAAGTCATTAGATGTGAACCCCAGTCCGGAAAGTCCACCTCTATCCTATGTGCCCTTAAAGCAAATTCAGAATCACAAAAAGAGGAAAAGACAGTTCATGATGTGCCTGTGGTCAGAGACTATCCTGATGTATTCCCTGAAGAATTACCGGGTATGCCACCAGACCGTGATGTAGAGTTCATTATTGATCTTTTGCCGGGGACAGGACCCATTGCCAAGAGACCCTATCGCATGTCAGTTGATGAACTGGCCGAGCTCAAGAAATAGCTTGATGAGCTCATCTCGAAGGGATATATAGGACCCAGTGCTTCACCCTGGGGATCCCCTGTTCTGTTTGTTAAGAAGAAGGATGGCTCAATGAGAATGTGCATTGATTACCGGAACTTGAACGCAGTCACCATCAAGAACAAGTACCCCCTGCCAAGGATCGATGATTTACTTGATTAGCTTCGAATTGCCAAGTATTTCTCCAAGATTGATCTCAGATCTGGCTATCATTAGATGAAGATTCGAGAGAGTGACATCCCGAAGATAGCTTTCGTGACTAGGTATGGGCAGTTTGAGTTCACTGTGGTATCCTTTGGACTCATGAATGCTCCCGCATACTTCATGAACATGATGAATAAGGTTTTCATGGATGATCTGGATAAGTTCGTGGTAGTATTCATTGATGACATCCTTGTTTATTCACCCACCGCTGAAGAACATGAGCATCATCTGAGAACTGTACTTGAGAAACTAGCCCAACATTAGCTCTATGCAAAGTTCAGTAAATGTGAGTTTTGGCTACAGGAAGTTGCCTTCCTAGGCCATGTACTATCAGCTGAAGGTGTTGCAGTTGACCCAGCTAAGATTGAAGCTGTGAAAGAATGGGAACAACCCCGTAATGTGACAGAAGTCAGAAGTTTCTTGGGATTGGCTGGATATTATCGCCGATTCATCGAGAACTTTTCCAAGATAGCTCATCCGATGACCAACCTTCTGAAGAAGACTAAGGAGTTTGAATGGACGCCCGAGTGCGAGCGAAGCTTCCAAGAATTGAAACAGAAGCTTACCACAACTCCTGTGCTAGCATTGCCTGATATCAGCAAAGATTTCGTGGTCTATTGTGATGCATCCCACCAAGGACTTGGCTGTGTATTGATGCAAGGTGGAAGAGTGATAGCTTATGCGTCTCGACAGTTGAAAGAACACGAGAACCGTTACCCAACCCATGATCTTGAGTTAGCAGCAGTTGTGCATGCTTTGAAGATCTGGAGGCACTACTTGATAGGCAACAAGTGTGATATCTATACGGATCACAAGAGATTGAAGTACTTTTTCACTCAGGAAGATCTAAATATGAGGCAACACCGATGGTTAGAGTTGATCAAGGACTATGACCTAGAAATTCACTATCATCCGGGAAAAGCTAATGTAGTCGTTGATGCTCTCAGTCGCAAGAGTTACTGTCACACTATAATCACAGAATCCGTACCACCTGAGCTCAAGGAGGAGATTGATGGTTTCCAACTAGAAATATTACTGCATGGCTTGTTGACTGAGCTCCACATACAGTATGATCTCACAGATCGTATCCGTCAAGCTCAGAAAAATTGTGAGGAGATTGAATATCTCTAATGAAACTAGGCTACAAGACCAACCACCAGGAAGATGAACAAGGAACCATCTGGTTCAAGAACAGAATCTGTGTTCCATCTGACCCAGGGCTACGAGAGGAAATTCTGTTAGAAGCTCATGATTCCAAGTACTGTATGCACCCTAGGGGTTTAAAGATGTATCAAGACTTGAAAAAACACTTTTGGTGGAAAGGCATGAAGACAGACATTGCGGGACATGTGGCATGGTGTGACACCTGTAATAGAGTCAAGGCTGAACATCAAAGGCCTGCAGGATTGCTAAAGCCTCTTGACATTCCCGAGTGGAAATGGGAGAGCATATCCATGGATTTCATAGTTGGATTACCCCGATCACAGAAAGGCAATGATTCCATCTGGGTGATTATCGATCGTTTGACCAAGATTGCACACTTTGTACCAGTAAAGACCAAGACCAATGCAGAAAAATTAGCAGATCTATATGTTGAGCATATTCTCAGACTGCATGGAGCTCCCTCTAGTATTGTATCTGATTGTGGTCCTCAGTTTGTGTCCCAATTCTGGGAAGCCCTGCACAAGTCCATTGGAACCAAACTTGATGTCAGTACCGCTTATCACCCACAGACAGATGGACAGACAGAACGAGTAAATCAGATTTTAGAAGACATGCTTCGTGCTAGTGTACTGAATTATGGCTCTGATTGGGAGAAATGCCTACCCTATGCAGAGTTCTCTTACAACATCAGCTACCAAGCCAGTATCAAGATGTCGCCGTTTGAAGCTTTGTATGGCAGACCTTGTAAGACACCTTTAATGTGGTCTCAACCGGGCGAAAGATCGTTCTTTGATTCCGCTAAGATCCAAGATGTAGAAGGAGTTGCTCAAGTGAAGGAGAATTTGAGGATTGCTCAAAGTCGATACAAGAGCTATGCTGACAAAAGAAGAAGAGAACTTGAGTTCAATGTGGGAGACTTCGTCTATCTCAAGGTATCCCCGCTACGTGGGACTGTCAGATTTTATGTGAAAGGAAAGCTTGCCCCTAGATTTGTTGGGCCATACAAGATACGCAAGAGAATTGGAAAACTCACTTACAAACTTGAGCTACCTGAGGAATTGGCGAGTGTACATCCCGTATTCCATGTCTCACAGCTACGTAAGTGTTTGAGAGTGCCCGATGAAGTAGTTCCAACTGATACACTTGAATTCAAGATACACTTGAGTATAAAGAACATCCTATCAGAATTCTGGGCAGAGATACCAAAGAGACCCGAAGCAAGACTATTCCTATGTGCAAGATCTAATGGAGCAACCACACTAAGAGAGAAGCAACATGGGAGAAAGAGTCTGACCTCCGGCTACACTATCCTTATCTCTTCGAAGGGTACGCTATGCTTTAATCTCGGGGATGAGATTCTGTTAAGGGGGTAGGACTGTAACAACCCAAAAATCCACACACCAAAAATCACAACTACAAAATTTTTCTTCAAAACCCCATGTGATGATGAGTGACATTTGTAGGAGCTAACCCTAGGTGTTGCATTAGTTGTAACCCAACTAGACAATCTCATGAGCACAGCATGTCATTGTTAATTATGTTTATTAAAAATCCTAACAAATAAAATGTTGCATACATTGTTTAACTCAAATTGTGATTTGGATCTCCATTTGCTTTATGTAATGCTTAACAACTCCTTTAAAGTAATAAACCATAAAGTAAATATTAATCAAACCAAAGAATAAAGGCTTAAAGTGAAAACTATTTATATTTTTGTATAACAAAACTACAGCTATTTTTGTCACAACAAAATAGCTAAATAAAGTCCCTAAGATATAAAAGAGTGTTGTGGGCCTCACATCTAAAAATCCAATGAATAAGGTACACCAGATTTGAATTCAAACTCCAAATCAAATTTGAATTCAAATAAAGAAGAAGAAAAATAAAACAGAAAAAAAGAAAAGGAAGAAGGAAGCCTCGCAGCAGCCAGGCCTGCTCGGCTTCGCAGCCCAGCCAGCCCAACCGCGCCCGCCTTTCACCCAGCGCGCACACACGCGGCCCACGAGCCGGCCCAGCACACCGCTCACGCCCACGCGCCTTCCTGCTTCGCCTACTGCTCTCACTGCCTACCGAACCCCACCTGTCGGCTTTCCTGTTCATCTTCTTTGCGCCCACGCATCAACCGCCCACGCAATCGGGGGCCGACAGCCATGGCAGGAGCGGGCCAAGGGGTCACGCCCGGGGCATGGCCTTGTTCCCCCTTGCGCCGCGCTCACGCAACCTCACGCCACCGTCGGATGCGTCGCGCGCCTTGCCACCGCACAATGCCGATCACCATTGGAGGCATGGAGCTCGGCTATAAGAGGGACCCCGGAGCCTTAGCCTCTCCCTCTCAACCACGCCGCCGCCATGCGGTATCCGCCAGACCACCCAGCACGAGGGCCGAGGGGAGAAGAGGAACAAGGAGGGCGGAGCCGCTGCCAGGAGGAGGACCAGGAGCATGCCAGAGTTCGGAGTGCCGCCACAGATCAAGTCGGAGCGTATCGCGAGCCGGCGCCATCGTGATCGTCACTGCATCAATCACACGCTGCATCGCCTAGCCTCGCCGAGCACAGCGCGGTGAGCACCCCGCTGAGACCCCACCTAGCCCCATGGACGCCGTAGCAGAGCACACGCACGCCGCGCTCATGACACCGCCGTCATGGCGCGGCCACCACTGGTGCCCCCGGCTACCTCGCCGGACTAGGACGTAGTCGTAGCACCACCGTGATGCCCGGAGGTTAGCCACGTAGACCGAGACCCCGATAGCCGGCCGCAATGCCTTGGCCACGAGCACTAGACCACCGGCCGGAGCTCCGCCATGCACCACCACCATGCGCGGACTCTGCCATGCCTTTTTGGTCGCCATAGACACTTCACCATGTCGCCCGCTAGCTGTCCGAACGGGAACGAGGCACCATGACCCCTAGAACAACCCTAGCTGCCCCGCCGGCAAGCACTGCCACAACCAAGCTGCCGACCACCGTGGCCAACGCCCTTGGAAGCCCTAGCCACCATCTAGACCCTGCCATCGTGTTCGTCGAGGCCTGGTGAAGCTTTTCCCCACCTCAATTGGACGCCAGCGCCGCCGTAAGAGCTCGCCGAAGAGCACATCACCGACGGGAGCACGCCAGGGAAGGAAGCAGAGGATTCCCTCGCCGGCCGCACGTGCCTGCACCCGGTGTACATGGACTAGGCCAGAGGGAAGAAGCATAGACTCGGTCCACCAAAGACCCAGCCTACGGTCCATGGACCGTGAACGCCAGTCCACCGTGAACCACGCAATGTGGGCCGAGCTGTGGACGAAGCCCAGTGGAGGCCCATGGCAACGACGTGGCAGCGCCACAGCATGCCACGTGTCCGGGCCAGCCCGGTCTGGACCGGCCCAACCCGAGCCCGCCAGAGCCTGTTTGAGACCCAGTCCGAGTTGACTGTTGACCGGTCAACGTTGATGGTTGACCTGGCCCCACACGTCAGTGACACAGAGGCTCGGGACCCACATGCCAGTACGTGACGTCATGACAACGTCATGCGGGTCCCACCTATCAGTAATAACATAGCCGAGGTGACGTCACGATGACGTCCGCTGCTGACGTCAGCAGCCATGGCCCCACACGTCAGTGACCCTGACCCGTTGACCGTTGACTCACCGTTGACTTGACGTTGACTTTGGCCAGACCCACATGTGAGTGACCCAAGAGCCTCTAGCCCCACCTGTCGGAAACGATGACGTTGATGACGTCAGTAGGACCCCACTTGTCAGCTCGGAGCCGAGATGATGACGTCATGCTGATGTCAGCATGCCACGTGGACCAGTCACAGTGTGACACGTGTCAGCCCAGGATTAATTCAACCTTTTCTATTTTCAGAAATGATTTAAACTTCGGAAATTCATAACTAATTCATATGACCTCAGAAAAATACGAAACCAGGACCAAAATTCATCTAAAATCGAGCTCTACGCAATGAACCCATGTTTGAGTGCATTTGTCTCTTTTGAATTTTTATTGTTCCTTTGTGCTATTCTATAGACGTCGCTAACGCCACTATAATACGATCGTTTGCAGACTCAGAGGAGAACCGGACGGACGAGGATCATGAGTACCGTGAGGAGTACGAAGGCGACTACACGGAAGGTGCCACATCCCACCCAACCTTGTAGCACCTATTACGCATGGCTAATATAGAACTGCTATTGCTTTACTTTATTGTTATAATCACACTATGATAGGACTTGCATGATAGTATGCTTTCTTGATAGCCTTTACCTTGACGCAACCTTACCCCTGCTCACCCTGCTGTTAGGCTAGTCACATGCTTGCTATTATATTTCATTACTTATTACTTCTACTACGCTTGCACTACATTGATGCGTGGTGGAAACTGATGTTATCTGGACTATGGGGAGTGCTACGTGTGTGACTTGGGTGCGTGGAGGGTGAGGGTTGTGTCAACCAAGTTGGAGTATACGATGAGCCTAGGGCAAGTCTTGCCGTGGGGTGCTACTAGGAATCCCCTGGAATGGATACCTGTGGTGGGTAAATGATATATGAGGTGGCCCTGGGTATGAACCTGTGATGGGAGGAGCCCAGGGTGGAGGTGCTCTGGTGGCACGGTAAATGGAAACCCTGATGAAGACATTCTGGCTTGGTCATCCCTAAGGACTTACTAGTACTCAGATTCATCGGGAAGCCTTACGTACCACTCGCCCTATATGGTGCGGGACGGCTGGACTACTGGGTAGGATATTGCCACTACTGCTAGGTTGATAGCGGACAATGTAAGGAGGTATGGGGCGCGGAGGATTTCCCCCACACCCTTCTGAGACTTCATGGAGACCTTGTGGACTCGGCTCATGACTCATAGTTTCAGCCACCCCAGACTAGACTTGGGGTGTACCAGGGCTGAATGGTAGAGTGGCATTATCCTAGGCTAGCAAGCGGCCAGAATTAGCCCAGTTGACGACGGTCAGCGAGTAAGGCGGATTTTGTGGTTATGTAAAACCTCTACAGAGTGTATGGTTGATCGATCGATACTTGCCTGGGTTTCGCTTAAACTAGATAGTGAGATGAGTCCTTCTCTTCTCCCCCGGGGAGTGAGTGTTCGGACGTAGCCAGGGCCTACGGGCCTTGAGACAGTGCCGAGAGGGAGTTGGCCTGTCGACAGAGCGAGGGTATGGTTGTGGTATGGTGATGGTGTGGAGATGGTGGTATATCGATCCTAGGATCGAAACCTGGCTCTAGACGGAAATAGGGTGGAATGGGGGTGTGAATGGTGTTAAAACTTGACCAACTATTATTATGTACTTGATATGCTAATACATAGGAAACCCCAGCCTTATAGGTTCCTTTTGATTATATCCAACTTGCATCCAATTTCCACAAAGCAATGCTCATAGGGTGGGAGTGGCCAGTACAAATCGTACTGATAAATTTTGGCACACAGGTTCTGCTGAGGAGTATAGCTCCGAGGAGTTTGACGGTTGAGGGGTTCATTCCTATGCTCAAGTTTGGCGATCTTATCTTCAAGCTGTTCTGGATGAATGCTACTTTTGATTCCGCCAATGCGGCGATGTAATAATTTATGTAATTCTGCACTATTTGTACTCTGATATTATTGTTGTATGGATGTGATATTCGACTGGAATTTGGGTAATATGATCTACATCAGTCTTATTACACTTCGACTCTGTGGATTTCCCTTCACGGAAATCAGGTCGCTTCACATTCGACCTATGGGACATGACGGCTTGCATGTCACTTGTTGTCACCGGAGTTTAATAACTTCAAACTCAAAAAACCATGAGACCTGGGAGTCGAACCCAAGACCCATATAAAGGAATAGACCATCTTCACCATTGTGCTAGACACCTGGTTGTGTTGACATGTCTTTGGAGTCCTAATAGTAGTATATGTTCTCTGTGTGGACAGGTTGACTTATATATTTGATGTATCCCCTGCAAGTGGAAACAAATCTATGCCCGTTGGACTTGCGGCGGTGGCGGCGGTAGCAACGGAGGATCCCTAGTGTGCTGTGGTGGTTCAGGCATCCTTTTGGAGGATAGGCGGTGGGTTTTCCCGATGGAGCACAGCAGCATTGGCATCCGTGTCTATCATGTGCTGCAGTAGAGGCGACAGATCCGATCCGTAGGTCTCCTTTCTCATCTTTTCCTACCTTCACTGTATTGGTTCTTGCTTGAACATGAGGTATACAAGAAACATGTAGCATTGTAGATCTGGTTAGGCCAATGCTGATGAAAAGAACTAGGAGGTGGCACTGGTTTTCTGCTGATGTCTTGGTTTTCTGCATATGTCTGTGTGCAACTAGGCCTGTTAATTGTCAAGTGCTTGCTTGATTATACCTATCTGTCTAGGCAAACATACAGGCCCTTCGCTTCTTCCTTAAACTATTTTTTCTGGCCAGTGCTTGCTTGATTCTACATTTCTGTTTTGTATGCTCTAGTGCCATCGGTGAGTCCTTATGGTATTTTTGTACTTGTAACATATCTGAGGTCATATTTTTGTGCCAATGGTGTCTACATGGCTATTGGATGTATTACGATGTAGCTCATATGTTTGCTTTCTATGTCTTCTCCTTATTGACAACCAAGTTATCCATTTGGTTCCAAACAAGAAGAAGGCATCAAAAGCAAATCAATGCTTTGTGTCCATCATTCACATCACTGAGGCCAATAATGTTTAAGCTACACATGTTGCTACTGATGCCAATAATGATCACTATCACTTGTTCACTGACATTCTACTTGTGAAAACTGAGGAAGCTCAATTAACTGTTGAAATTGTAATGGTTACAGCTCCATTAACTACTACTCTAGTTTGAGTTATATATATCTATGTGGTGCTACTCTAAATTTACATGAGGTTGTACCATGAAAATTGTTAATAGTTGCACTTTAGTATGAGTTGTGGACTTCACTGATGGATCTTTGTTGGATTATTTTCCTCTTCAGTGATCTCATTACTGAGGAAGCTCTCATCGTAGTGCACACTAACGAAATGGAGGAGGCTCCCAACAAGAGGAACACACTGGCCAGCCTCATAGAGGATCTCATTTTTGAGATCCTCTGCTGCCTCCCTGTCCGCTCCTTGTTCTACTACAAATGTGTCTGTTGCTCCTAGAAAGACCTCATCTCGGACCCCAACAACCATAAGAAGCTACCCCAGACTGTGGCCGACTTCTTCTACGACAATGAGAACATCAATCGAAACTTCACCAGTGTCGTCCGTGGTGTACGCCCCCGCTCCTTGGATTTCTTGCCCTTTAACATTGACAATGTAGCTCTCTTCGATTGCTACAACGGCCTCATCTTATGCTGGTGCCTTGGGGTTGATGGATACTGCTATGTTGTCTGCAATCCAATGACCTAAAAGTTTAAAATTCTGTCGCCTAGCACCCATGATGTTGGCCATGTTGTTGGTGAGGCTTGGTTGGCGTTCGATCCGATAGCCTCCTCGCACTTCCATGTGATTGAATATGCGGATGTCAATGCCGTGTGCATAGGTGTTGTCGGTGCAGAAAGTGACCAACACGTAAATATTTGTAGTTTTGCCGTATGTTGTGATCGGAGATGGCCTAGCACTCAATGACACAGGGTTTATACTGGTTTAGGCAACATGCCCTACGTCCAGTTTGAGTCGGTTGGTGACTTTATTCCTGAGCCTAGGTGCTTGAAGTTTGTAGTGGGGTTACAAATGAGAAGGAGAAAGATGGGAGGTATGAGAGGTCTAGTTGGACTCTGGTCTGAAGGGCCGAGAGTGACAGGAACCCCACTATGTGCTAAGTGTTCGAGTGTGTGCTCGTGGTTTGAACCTGGTGGTTCTGTTGTGGTGTACTAGTAAAACTGATCGATCTCAATCAACTGAGTTGTGTTGGAGAGAGCGCATCCCCTTTTATAGATGAAGGGGATGGCCTTACAAGTGAGAGGGAGAGAGTACGCATGCTGCTAAGTCTTGCTGCCCACGCCTGTGGGTACAAGATGACGGTAGGCGCCCACAATACTGTTTAATATTAGATGCACGTGGGAGGTTGCGTCGTCGTCTTCAGGTATGGTAGATATCGATGCCTGCCACACTTGTTGATACCCAAAGGCATGTAAGGGGTTTTACCATGTTCACCTGGTATGGTAAATGTTGGCGCCCACAACATTGTCGACACCTCAGAGGCACGTGGGGGAGCCTTACCGTATTTGTCTGGTATGGGAGTTGATGGCGCCCACAACACTGTAGGGGAAAACATCGGCGCCTACAACACTGCTTGGGTTCTGTCATGTCAGAGAGGTCGCAGGGTACTGCCCTATAGGTGTATAGGGTACGGTCCTCGGTATTGCGGTTGACTTGAGTGCGCTGCCTTACTTTCTCTGTTTGTTTCCTGGTCCTTACCGAGTGGGCGTCCCCGATCGGTTGGTCCCAGTCAGCTCTTAATGCGCTAGTCAGAGAGGAACTGTGAGCGGGGGTTCGGCGTTTTCCCAGTTGTAGAAGCGGGTCAGAGTCGGAAGCGGTGTTTTGGCCAGGCCTTCCGGCCAGAGAGGCTGTCCGGAGGTAGGCTAGAGACCAAAGCGAGCGCTCTGATCGGAGAGGCAGGCCGGAGTCGGAAGCGGGTGTCGTTCCTCCTCGGCTAGCCCTTCCGGTCAGAGATTGGATCATCCTTCTGGCCTATCGTCTAGGTATTTGGGCCGGTCCATGAGTTGTGCGTTGCTCGCAACGTTGTCTGTTGGGCTGAGCCTTTGTTGGGAAGCCGATCCATGAGGGACCCCGGGTTTATGAACCCGACAGGTGTGAAGATCTACTCATCTCAAACTGCAGCATGGATCTATAAGGAATCAGAATGGGCCGAGCATACTGATGTGACATTTTACAGACAACCAAGTATGTTTCTTAACGGTTGTCTACACATTATGGGGCACTCTAGGAGGTACTCTATGATATTTGTTGTGGATATGGAGGGAAACACATGGAGGAAAATTGATAGGCTAGATGGTCTTCGCCACTCCATGCATCAAGCTCAGGGTCACTTGTGTTTATGTACTGTTGATGATCCCAATGATTCCAAACTTTCAATCTAGATCCTTGAAGACTATGGTACTGATAATTGGATATTGAACCATACGGTCACCATGCGGATCCTGTTTGGAAGGATTAATATTAGATTTTGTTACCTAGATTTTGCTGACGAGGACATAGTGATCACAGTTCACCTAGAATGGAATTTGATTTTCTTTGCTAGGGAGGATGGAACAATCATCGCATATAATATGGACCACAAAAAAGTTCATGTCATCCATGTCCGTGTCTTTCAGTATGGTAGACATACCATTAAAAAAGAGTTCATCTACAGACCATACTATCTTCCTTATGTTCCCTTGTTCTTGAATCCATTAGCAGAGCAGTAAATAAAGCTGCATTTGATGTATCTCTCTGTCATGCGTTTTAAATGGACCAATGTTGTTTGCTTGTCTATGGACATGTTAATTTCCTCAATGATGGATGTTGTCATTATTTTAGCTAAACTAGTGTGCCATATTAGTTTTATTTGCAAATTGAATTATTTGTTTGGTGCGCACATGTGTTACGGTGGTGTTACAGCTCCCGTTGCCATTTCATACATTAATTCAGCTGTAGTACAATACTTATATTGATTTCTAATGTCATGGGTGCATGGGGTATGCTGATGAGGGCACTCCAAAATACACAAAAATGACACTTCAAAAGCACTACAATGCACCCACCATATTGTACTACTAGGCTATGCTACTATTAAGTTAGCCAAACTTAAAATCGTAAACGACACAGTAACAAGCATCACAGGAAGACGAGGCAAACTACAGAGGATACTATCAGACGTGTTCAAATGTACAAAGGTCGGACTTTCTTATGTGTGCAATAACATTTCAACACCAATGGCTCCTCTGCTTTGCATTAGACTAAGGCGAGACTTGAGGTCGGTCTTTCTTATGTGTGCAATAACATTTCAACACCAATGGTTCCTTTGCTCTGCATTACACTAAGGCGAGACTTGCTCCTCGCTGCAAGGTTCTTGCAAGTTCAACAAAGATTGACAAAGACACCAAGGCAACAAAAAAACTAACAGAAACCAAATGACCTGAGCTACACTGCGCTCAACATATTGTAAGTGCGAGACTTGCTCCTGGTGCTGAAATTGTAATGGTTGTCACATGTACCTTCTTCAGATTTATTTCCTTTAGGGAGCCACATAGGTATTCAAATTTACTACACACACAAGAAAGTTCCAGCATCGTAAATCTGATCGAGCCAGACACATCTCACGTTATACATGGAAACCTATTTTGTACAAGTACTTTCATTGAATCCCTAAAGGAAACAAATAAAATTGAAACAAAACAACAGAAAAGCAAAAGCACAAACAATATTCTAGACTTGTTCAAATGAACTCCTCTCTACATGGTTCTTTCAAGTTCAACAAATTTTATCAAAGACACGAGTTGACTTCAACAGAGATCAAAGGCACTTATGAATGTTTAGCATATTATAGATCACATCAAAGACAACTAGAAAGAAATCTACAGCGAAAAGCAACCAACAGGGGCTACAAACCAGCTACAAAATGACCAAAGGACCTGAGCTACACCACGCTCAACAGAGTTTAACCCACCTAAGGCCTTGTTTGGATGCGCATGTATTTTTCTCGATCCATATGTGTTGAAGTAGATTGGAGTGGAATTAAACTAAATTCCATTCCATTCCACTCCAACACATGTGGATTGATGTGGATACACATGCATCCAAACAAGGCCTGATACAAAGTTCAACAAAAGTTAAGACCAACACGCAAATAAGAGTTCACATATTTTGCAAGGGCGTCCCGTAGATCAAACTTATTCATGACTACTAATACTACTGATATGTCCCACAGATCAAGGGTCGAGGTTGGCATGTAGGATCTTTTCCATGTCCACCTTTGGTAAGATGGTGTTAGCGGCCGGCTCGAAACTCTTGATTAGATCGGTGATGTCATCGTCCGTCGAACACGACGGAAAACCCTGCTACACCACTCTGAGGTTCACCGTTGTGCTAATCTAAAGCTGGGCAGTAGCCAGCACCGTGGCAGCCCCCTAACGAATGACTTCAGTCACCACGGCTTGAATTCAGGCCAGCAGGGCTTGAAGCTGCTCCTTAGCGGCCAACAGATTATCCACTCTTCCAACGGGGAAGGCCGCGTTACAAGCGGCTAGCATGGACATCTACAGGGTGTCGACCCGCATGCTCAGTACCACAATAAGGTTCATCATGTGTTGGGCTTGCTGCTTAGCAATCGCCAAGTTGGCTCGCGCCTGGAGGCTAGATTCTTAGAAGCTTGAAGTGCGTCGCGCACGACATCTAGCTCACCACGCAGTGTCTCGGTGTTTAGCTTGGTCGATGACAAATCCGCTTGGACCTTGTGGTAATCCTTCAATAATTGATGGTACGCTACGTCGTTTGAGGATTCACGCTCTTCTGACGATTCGCCCACTTCCAAACCTGAGGGTTGTGCGTGGACAGATGGCCTCAGCGGTGGCAAGCGACGACGGGACGACTCTCCGACACCACTGGGGGAAAGCCCCATGACCTTGGACGGCGCCACCATGGACAAAGCACTGCACAATGCAAGCCAACTTCAAGCCCATATAGGATAAGGGGGAGAGCGATTTAATTGAAAAGGCAAATGACTTTTACCGAACTAACCGGCGTAGCATGGCACGGAATCGTGGGTAGCTGCCTCCATTGGGGAATGCCTCGTGGGGCCGCTTTCCATGCACGACCACGAATGAAGAACCAGGCACCGAGGCGAACAAGGCTTGGGACGCCATCATGCCCATGAACACATGTTGAGATAGTAGGCAAATTCCAAATACTAGTTAAATTAAATAGCATGAACACAAATACTAGTGTGAGCATTGCTCGCATACTCTGGTTAAATGAAGATAAACAACATGAAGATCCGTGATGATCCACCTTGAAAGGGGGAACTGGCGGGTTAGAGTGTAGGCCGACGAGAGATCCGTCTATCGGTGGAGGATTGCCGGCGTTGAAGGCCTCTGGGGACTCCACATCGACAGACGACCTCGTCTGCTCTGCCAAAGGATCCTAGGATGGACATTGGTAGCAGGAGGGACAATCAATTCATTCCTCAACTCTCCTATCGCATATAACACCTTCTGGAAGAACCTACTAATTGTCTCTGCGGACCTCCTGAAGGTGAGGTCAACCACCCTAAACCTCTCATTGTGACCAACAACATGCAAGAACATGGCTACTTGTTCTTCAACAGATGCATGTATGCTGTCAGTGACAAGCTCTCTACTACGAAAAAGGTCACAAAGTTGGAAAAACGGGCCCTTCTTCATTCTAAGAAGGTTGACATAGTGCACATCATCAGATTGATTGATGTATCTAAGGTTGTTCATCCTCTGTTTGTCCCTCTCAACCATGGGACCATAGGTGACTGAGCGGGAATCTTCAACTCTCCTCCTAAACCACATGAAAAACCAAGCAACCACTGCAACAACCACAGCAGCGGCAACCCTGCGCCTAGCTTCAAAGGCCATGTCTACCAACAGGATGGAGGGCAACATTAGAAAGGGAGCATGCAACATGGGTGTGTACTGCTTAGCAAGCAAAAAATCAGACAAAATAAACTATAAAAGATGTGGCTGCCACACCAAAGGGTGCTCCTCTAGCGTATACTATTACACAATCAACATCACTGACCTCTAGGCACTTTGCTCAGTGCGTACAACAAAATAGGTATCAACATGTATAAGATCTACACAAAACATGAGGTATACACCAAATACGAAGCATCATGTACAGATCTGAGCTAGGAACAGGTAAATCAGATATAACATCGCACAGATCTAAGGATGTCAAACCAAGAACCCTAATTTCTTGGCATTGCAAGCAAAATCCACAGACAAATCAACAAAATCGACACTGAAGAAGGAGGGGGGAAGAGCGCAGGTGGCATATACCGTCGAAGCGCCGGAGGACCGAGAGAAATCAGCCAGCGGTGGTCGCCTTGGTAGGGCTACCGAGGTCGAGGGGGAGCTAGAGGGGAGTTCACACCAGAGCTATGGTGGAAGGAGAGGCGAAGAGTGAGGGCGGTAACCCTAGCCGTGACCCTCGCGCACGCTTTATCGCTAGGATGGCCTCATCTCCCGCGCTCTCCGAAAAGGTTCCCGCCAAGCACTGCGCGAGCCTGCACCGAGAGGGAAGTGGGGATTAAGAAGACGACGCCGTCCGGGATGGAGGAGGGCATCTGCACGAGAGAAAGCAGGAAAAAAGTACGAGTAGGACAACCAAACATGGGCGAAATGCACCAAAGGGTGTGGGATGAGCCATATGACGTCTTGGTTCGGGCAACCAATCACGCCCTTTATATCTTTTCGAACCCCTGATGCTTCATGCCCAAATTCCCTTCACCTCTTTTTGAATGCAAACACGGCAAGTTGATTAAGCGTGCACATTAGCACGTAAACTTCACTGTCCATGCACGTCCCTTTCGCGCAAGGACCTGCCGCATCGTCATTTGGATAGACAGCACAAATAACGAACTTGATGATGAGGTACACACATTATTTCTGCCCATGCATGCATTTTGGAGCGAGCCTATCCAGAAGCATCAGCAGCTTCATACTGGATAATTCAATTCGATTCAATTTCCCTCCGTTCCAGCAAAAAGGCTTTGTAACTTACTGCAAGTGCGTGGATAATTCACTTGAGTAAGTTTGGCACAACTTTGGACTTTGTTGCAACTAACGGGGTTTGATCACACGGTGCCTTTATATTTTGTCCAAGGAATAGAGATGCTTCTGCTTTATTTTTCAGTGGAGGAATGGTATTGAGATGTTCAGCCAAGCCAGTTTGATGTATCTTTCATACATACCAGATGTTGTTACACGCCTCGCCCTCCTCCTTCCCATTATAAGATGTTTTGGCATTTCTGGATTCATAGCTTTTGCTATGTATCTAGACATAACATATATCTAGGTGCATAGCAAAAACTATGAATTAAAAAAGCCAAAACGTCTTATAGTTTAGAAAGGGAAGTACTTCTGTACCTAATAATCCAAAAAGAATAAACAAGGCGGACCGAAGGAAGTAAGAGCGAGATTCATGTTAAATTGTTAAGTTTAGTTGTCGAGGGGTCCTCTAGTTTGGGCTACACGCGTTGCTTTCTTTCCCGAATTTGTTGCGCCTTGCAAATACAGGAGCACAGCCATGCATGAGGCCACGAGAAGAGCAATGATAGAATTGTTGATTTGCATGACGAATTTGCGCACAGAGAAGATAAGATCATGTTTGGATCCATTAAGTGTTAATAGTTAGCTAGCTAATATAGCTCATAATTGATATTAGCTAGCTAACTATTAGTTCCTATTGGATGGTTTGACCTAACTAGTGAGATAATTGTTAGTTGGATATTAGCTAACAAGTTGAATCAATTTAGATCCAAACAAGCTAACTACTAGCAACTACTCCCTCCGTCCCAAAATTATCTCACTAATTAGGTAGTGTGGCTATATGCAAATGCCTTTTTGACTTCCAGATATCTTGTTTGATTGTTCATCTTATTTTAAATTTTTGTATAAATATTATTTATTTTGTTATAACTTATTTTATCATTAGAGATACTTTAATAGTGATTTATTTATTTTATTATTTGTGTAAAAAACTGACTAAGACAAATGATCAAACATGATATTTAAAAGTAAAAAAACATCATCACTTTTGGGACGGAGGGAGTAACTATGTGCATCTAAACAGATTACAAAGGAAAAAAAGGTAAGAGCACGAGAACGACACGAGATGTCTAGAGAGTCAAAGATATTACAGAAAAAATACTTCCTCCATTATAAATTATAAAATATTTGATTTTTTTAGATTGTTTGCTTTTACTATGTGTATTAAGTGTCTAAATAGGGAATAGAAATGTGGTGGGGGCGTGGTACGGTGGAATACAACCAAAGGCGATGAAACAACAGAAGCGTCAACGTCTCTAGGATTACGACAGGTTGCTGACATGGAACAAGCAATGCCAGTGGGCGATGTTCAACGGAGCTTTCAGCCAGCTAGCTAAGTTTTGCCTTTGTGCGCGACTCCGTACGTCCAAGTCTTGCACACTGGAGCACAGCATGTGTAGCTACTACGCCGTAATGTTTTTAAGCTTCTAGCTAGGTCAGCTCTTGGTCAAAAGGCATGTGCATATGGCCACACTAAAGGACACGCAATGCATGCACTTAACTTCCTATGTAGACCAGCCGGTTAACACCCTATTTGGATCTATAGAGCTAGTAGTTAACTGCTGATAATTAACATATTTATATCCAAATAGGTCTAGCTAATATATAGTGTAGTTAATTGTTAGCTAATATGCATCTAACAACCACTACTGCAAAAAAGGTAGAGAGCGCCATGATTTTCACCGTCGGATCATGCGTCGAACCGGTAGTGAAAACTTTTAGCACCGCTGCTTTGTCACCTCACTGCGCCCCACCTGCCTTTGAACCGGCGGTGAGATTTATCACCGCTTGCTCTCACAAAATCGGCGGTGAAAGTCCCAGCAGTGATAACATAATCTACCATACTAATGCACCATCTTTTCTTTCCTACGTCCACACAAGAAAACGACCCCCCGCTGAGATGTCCCCTCTAAGTCCACCCCAAAAAGTGTACCCAGGAAACAACACATTTCAAACGAACCGTCCAGATGCACTCTAAGCCTTCTCTCTCCTTACTCGTTACACAATCGAGGGCCTGGATTGAATGTATCAAATCTCCTTATTCTCTCCCACACCCACGTCATGCAGCCCCCACCGAGTATTACGAACGCCACGCCGCCAAAAATCCCGGAACTTCCCGAGCAACTCTCTCGCCGACGTCTTGCGTTGGATTTTTTTTCTCACCGTGCTCCATGCCTACCCACCTGCGTACCCACGCATACCCGCCCGCCACCCACCCTCCCTTCCTTTCTCGGCGTTGTCGTCCCCGTTGCCTCAAATCAAAGAAAAAAAAACGTCGTCCACTCCCCCTCCTCTCCCGGACGCAAAACCGCCGCCTCCCTTCCGCCTACGCAAAGTTGCCTGCACCACTCGGCCTCGTCGTCCCGTCTCCCGCTCGCTTAGCGCCCACCGCTCACCTTGCGCTTCCGCTTCCGCGCGCCCGTGGAGCACGCCATCGCTGCCGAGCCGCCCGGCGCGTACTGCTGGGCTTCCTTCCGGCGTGAGGACGGCGGCGGCACGTGCAGTAGAGATCCATCGCTGGCTGTCGTGGAGTCAATCCCGCCACCACCGACCTGAAGCGTCGGTCGCGCCGCTAGCGCCCGAGAGGGAGCGGGTCGACACTGCATGGCCGGCGCGACCCACCATGGCCTCGGCTTTGCGGCGCCGCCGCCCTCCGTGGCGTCCTCGGGCGGCAGCCGCAGAGGCACCCCTTCGGGCTTACCACGTCCTTAGCCAGGCTGCCGCAGAGCGGCTTTATACGGCTGAAGCGGTACACCGGCAAGGCGCGCAGCCGCCGACGCTGGAAGCGCGGCAAAGACCGACGAGCCCCAACGTCCACACCGCGCAGGTGGTCCCCCGGATCGGCGGCGCCGTGGACCTACGTAAGGCTTCGACCCTGCATCGGATTTCCTTCCCGGTTCGATCTGATTTTCTCCCCTTTTCCTCGATAGAATCCCCTAGCAAGCAAACTCGATGCTTGACGTGAAGGGGATGGAGGAGCGCATTTCCTCGGCGACAACGACGTCGCAGAAGTCCACGCGGACTGCGACGCCGAGGTGGACTGCCGCGATGTCGGTAAGATGGAACACGGGTGAGTGAGCGCACCTTCATTATCTTCTTGTTCCGTGCCTCCGCCTGACAGCCTCCCTTGCTTCCAATGGAATCTTGATTCATTGCTTCCGGTGCCATAGCGCTCTGTGCTATGTGACTGCTTGTGGTTGATCTGCTCCCTGTGTTCCATTTGATGTGGCTATAACAAGTCGTAGCAGATTTTATGCGGCGATGAGACGACGGCGTGAGGCAGCGAGGGTTGTTAAACGTCGTATAGTCATATGCTCGATTATTGCTTCTACTCAAATCTATACTATAAGGACCAATTAAAATTATACTAGGTCCACCCACAATTTCAATCCTCCACAGTCATGACTTTCCCTTCGTACACTCCAAAATATGTTCCCAGAAATACAACAGCATTAAAATCAATGGCTCACGTATCTTCTTATTAGGCTTCAACACGGTCTATTGGTCAGGATTGTTTGGATCATCTAGAGGCTTCAACGCACCCTATCAGCCTGCCTCTCCCCACCCGCACGGCCGCACCACGGAGGCTAACGATCCCCGTTTCGAAGCACGGTACCTCCTATTTCTAGAACCAAATCTCCGAAACAACTCAGAAACCAAACACGAGACTCCCATGCCTACACTGCTCCGTCATCACCCCGTCCTTCCTCCGTTCCTCCTCGATTCAAGGCCTGGCTGTGATACCGCCATGGGCCGCCGCCACCACCGTGGGCACCGTTCCTGCTGGCAGGGCCATGCCACTACCAGGGGTTGTGCGAGATGCAGATGGGGAGAAGAGAAAGAGTTAGAGGGGAGCAGGATCGGAAGGGGCAAGGGCAACGCATGCAAGGAAAGAGGCATATAGCCAATAGGAGCGCACCAAAATCTCGATCGTAGGAGCGGCGGAGGGCTGCACCGGCGGCGTCCAGTCGTGGAGAGGAGGCGTCGAGGGGGAGCAGTTCAGCGTGGTGCGTGCGTGCGGGGGTCGCGCGGTTACGGGATGGGGGCGGGGGAACGGTTTGGCTGCCCTTCCCAATCCAGGTGAGTTCCATCTGCGTGTTCCCACTTCCTATCCCAAATGCTATGTACTGGCAATTTTTTTCCTTGCAAAATATCTGATCATTAGCCTTTTGTATACCAATGAACGAATCTTCTCCTTCAATATCAGCGTTCAAGTTCAGGTATGATATTCAGAATCCCCATCCTATTTGTTTACTCTTTTGAGTGGCTTATTGATTTATTGACTTTCGAGACGGAAGTTTCCCTGTGTTGAGCAGATTCGTTCAAGATGATTTGAGTCTGATTTAATCCTTCTCGAGGCAGACTGAACACCCTACGCTCGCCCATTTGGTAGAAAACGTAGGGTATGATCCTCTTCTCGATTTGTTTAACCATTGTTGAATAATTTATTTTCTTATATTTTTTCTCTTGTGCAAAGAGTTTCACTATGAATTAAAAAATATGAATTCTTGTTATCTGTGTTTGAAGAGCAGATATGCAGGAGCTTTCCATTCTCACTGTGCGTGAATCACGAATTCATGATCAGGTCATAGCAACAGAAATAGATCAAAAGGATCCTACATTAACATGAAGTGGTTAGTAGCTCATAGGTTGTGCAGGTATATTTTGCAGTTTTCTCTGAATATCCTAACTGTTTGGAATGAGGGCTAACAATTTGTTTGCTAAGCTTCGGTGGGTATAGTATTTGCTTGAATTCTTCATGGCTTTGAAAGTCTTACTCACATGATGCCAGTTAATATATTCTGAAATATACCGGTTAACAAAATTCGGTGGATGTAGCAGTGGGATGAAGATGAATCTGAGGCTGAGTTCAGTCTGATGCTCTTGAGCTCTTCCCACAGGCTCATCTTTAGCAGATAATACTTGTAACTGTCTAATAGTAAAGATGACAATTTCATTTGGCACCGATGCTTCAGTTCAGTAAATGAGGATGAAAGGAGATTTTGGATGAAAGTGTCTGTGGACTATCATCCTTACAGTACTAGAGTAAAAGGTTCAATTGTTTGTTGTTACATCTTGCATGATTTTTTTTTAATTATCGATTGAGGTATGGAAGTGTTAGTTTTCTGCTTGTTCTATACACCCTTGCAGTTCTTAACATGCACTAGTATGCTTGTGCCTCGTCCCCTGTAACTCAGAACAAGGCAAGAAAGTGCTGACATTATTTCTTCTTCTTGCTCGACAAATTCAGCTACTAGAGGTTGAGCAGCAGGTCATTGGAGTTCAGGGGCGTGTGACTGAAATCGCGTGAGAGATCTCCCTTGCACCTTCATAACGTGGCCCTGATCTTGCTGATGGCTAACCTCACCAACACGTCTCCAGTGTTAATTGTTGAGGGATAGGATAGGGATTATTACAAGGCATGTCACTATTGGTGTTGGTATAGATTGTATCGCAACTTGATGGCTTAGTGGCTCAGTGGTCCTTATATTACAGGCCTCCTAGCAAGAAAATGTATAGCATAATGTCTCATTAAATAGTTTCTAATCTCAGTTTTATCCAAGTTGTAGACACTGGCGATTTTATAATGTCCCATTCAATAGTTTTTGGTTGTTTATACTAGGATTTTTTACAACATGTGCCTGGGCACCTGCATGTCTCGATGATTGGAGCTTGTTTCAATTGACTTTTGGCATAATTTTGTAACCAAATATTTGCCGTATACCCATAGAACTATTATTTTCATTATTATTATTATTTGAAGAAAAAAAATCAATGTGATTTCATCCTTGTGAACTTTTATTTTTAGTTTTATGATTTATTTTTTGTAAACGCCACCATAGCGTTAGCAAGGGCAATATACTATTGTGGAAAAGTTGAACTATGAAAAAAGTTCATTGTTAGGTTGTTTCATGTGCATCCCCAAGATAAAGCCGTGGCGTTAGCACGGGCATTATACTAGTATGTAGTAGTGAACCATCTTACTAGGTGGGACAAATCAGTAATAGTTAGAAAGCTAATATTAGTTCCGAGCTATTAACTAGTTAACTATTAACACATCAAGAATATAAGACACCAGCTAATAGTTGTCTATGTTGTTGTTGGCTGAGTTGTTTTAGTTGTTGTATTTTTCTCTGTTTACTTCTTGGGCCGTTGTTTGCATTGCTCAGTCATAGCCTTCTTCTTTATTTTATTAATATAATCAGTGGCTCTTATACTTGGTTCGTTTCCAAAAAAAGACACGGAAATTCAAATGGAATGGGACTTGAACTCTCTGTGTTAATTAGCATGGCAACTATTCCAGAATTTAGGTATACCGTGGCAACATAGAGTTCGAACTTCGAAGTCCTCAGTGGCCATTATACTAGGAGCAATATATACACACATGCGTTGCCTCGGCAGTGTGGCCGCCGGGTGGTGCGGTGGTGGTGGTGCCGGCCCGGCCTGTTGCGCCACTACAAACGGACGCGGGACCGATCAGTGCTTGCAGGCAGCGCGTGATGATGATGCGGGTTAGCTAGGCAGGTGGTTTTGGAGCCATGGCTTGGACTCTTGGGAGGAAATTAAAACTCATTCAATAATATTTGCTGCCGAGTGCCGATTGGGTCCAAGTCCAAACATTTGGCCGTCGGTTGCATGACGCCGGCAAGCATTACGTGATGCATATAGAGCCAGAGACGCCCAGCCCCACCACTTCGTTATCGAGTGGTCTGGTGTGGTTACTTGTCTTCCTTTTTATCTTAAAGTGGCTGAGCTTTCTTCCACACGGTACGTGGTGGCATTAGCTACGATATACTTCCTTGGTCCAAAAAGACGTCTCAATTTCCGAAGAATCTTTTTTAAATTTTATAATGAAACAAATATTTTTTAAAAAAATTAACTAAGTACATAAAAATATTAATTAATATTTATGATGTGTAATTAGAATTTTAAAATCTACCTAAATATTTTTCTGTTCTAAATTATAAGATATTTGGCGTTGTTTTTGCTACGTATCTAAATATAGTATATCTATATTTAACTAAGTGCATTGCAGGCGCTATGCACCTATAAAAGTCGAAACATTTTATGATTTGGAATAGAGAGAATACATACAAGTATTAATATTTATAATGTGTAATAAGTATTGTGTTAGTACTGAAATATATTTTTATAATAAACATATATGAAGAAAATTGTTACTATTTTATATAAATCTAATCAGACTTATAAAATCTGACTTATTGGAAAACGACACGTACATTCTTTTTTATATATATAGAACTATTACTATGTACAAAAATAACTAATTCTGTAGCCAAACCCAACACGGCTACCCCGACCCAGACACGAGGCACCGAATCAACGAGACACATGCACTCCGGCTCCCGTGATTCCCGCTCGGCTGGCGCTCGGCTTCTGTAGCCGAAGTCAATTGATAGACTCTGCCATTCATTTGTTCCGTATATAATCGCTACAAACCATTTTTTTAATATTTTCTCCACCACTCATTTCCTCCCCATCCGGATCACAGGCAGAGTAGCAACGGCGGCGCCTCCTACTCCTCCCCCACCGGTGGCCGCGGCTGGTTCTCCCCCACGGCGGCGGCAGCTCCTCCTTCCAACCGGTGGCCGCGGCTACTCCTCCCCCGTGTGCCCCCGCCTCGCGTGGATGCGGTCCGGCATCTGCGCGGCTCGACCCGCGCGCACGGGGCTCCCCGGCGGCGACGCGGCCCGCCTCGCTGGGATGGCGGCCCCGGCGGAGGAGCGACCGCCTCGCGTGGATGCTGGCCCCGACTGTGGAGCGACTCACCTCGCGTGGATCGGTCAGTACGAGGTGGCGGCCCTCTCTCTGGTAGTGGTGGCGGAGCCCGTCTCCATGCTGGTGCCGCCCTCCCCGCGGTGGCAAACATGAAGAGAGGCGGTGGATCTGGCATCTCAGCGTGCGGATCCGGATTCCTCTTTATTGCGGTCTCCTACCACGGCCTCCTGATTAGTGCAGTCCGCTGCTGTTCTTGGCTGCTGGAGAGGCCCCAATCCTCCATCGGAAGTGGCTGCTGGAGAGGCCCCAATCATCCACGCCGGGGAGCTGCATGCTCATGTCGCTGCTGGCTGCTGGGAAGCTGCCTGCTCGTCTGTACCCTGCACATCCCCATCAGGCTAGCAGAGACAGGCTACGGAGGTGGTTTATCTTATCCATGTGTGTTTGTTAATGTCAATTTTACGCTGTACATACTTGGTTCACTGATGCCCACTGCAACTATTGCCTCCATGAACAATTGTTTATTTTTCTTTATGCTCGCCTTCTTAGTCCTGTTTACCGATGCACATTGTTGCTCTGATTAGTCATCTCAAACCAGGCTGCATGGGTTTCCATGATTCTAGCGAATTTAAGTAGTAATTGATGTACCTGCTTTCAACCAAAATAGTTGAATGTCAGGTCTCTTGTTTGGTAAATTATTTGTTTTCCTACTTCAAAACTCTTGTACTTATTTCTATCCAGTAAATCATCCATATGCATGTTTTCTAATTTCAGAATGTTTCTTTTGGTGAGGAGGTTAGTTAGACATGGAAGAATGAGTTACTCTCGTAGGTGATTAGCCTATTATAGTAAATCCTTATATTCATGTTACACAATTCTAGTATGAAAACAATAGTAATTTACACATAATGATCAGTGGATTCTCATAATATTTCCTTCTAGTATATTTTCAGTAATACCTATCTTTCTGTATGTTATATTGTCGTAACCAATCATACAACTTATTTACTATAATAGTTTGTCATCTATTTATGGTAATTGATCACAACATTGTGGTAAGTTCAACTGTGGGAATTTGATCGAAGACGCCATCCTCAATAGGAGCTTAGATATGAGATATGTCTGCTGGTTACTGTTCTATATCTTTGTCGACAAAGATCATATATATTTGGATTATTGTAGTACTAGTCTACTTATCAAATATCAATTACTAATGTGTTACACGAAAACAATGCTTATGCCTCTTATTGTTAGCTAAAGCTCTCTTTAACTGATCTTTTTTGCCATAGTCATGGGATTATTGTAAATCTGCATCCTAAGTATTTTCGATCCTTAGATGCCAAATTTTTGCTCTTTTCAGCATGATTGTTTTTAGTTCAAGATTGTACAGTTCCAGATTTTATTGCTTGCTAAATGATCATATTATTTATTACTGGTACTGTTTCAGTTTCAGGTGATGATACTTTAGGGGAATGTGTTTTTTAGTTTAGAGAGCTGCCTTTGGCATGGTTGGTTGATCTTGTCCCTAATATGATTATCCTCAGGCTCCATTTTGCGTTGTCTTAACATATTTTTTTGTTCACGTAAATCAAAACAGATCAATCTTGAGCCAGCATATCCATACATGTTGACGTTAAGAATCATATTATTTATTAAGATTGTTCATATTTTTTTATGATTTCAGGCAATTAGACTTCCCAGTAGCAGCTGCTTATTTACAGAGCAGCAAACAGGCATGACCCGTGGCCGATTGATCACAGTTTGCTCACTTGCCAGGCACTAGGTCGCATGTGTTGGAGTAGTGCCGGATAGAAAATGCAAGCAACTAATTTTAGATGGTGTAATGTTCAGTTACCTTTTCAGATGGCACTGTGGTGATGGCATGTTGTATTGTGTACTGTATCAAATACTTGTCATTTGGAATTCAAGCCAATATGATCAAAGTGAAATTGTTTCAGTTTGAACAAAGACGAGTAGTGCCTATAGTCGTAACCAATTCCTGGAAAGTGGTTTTGCAGCCTAATTGTAGTAACTCTAGTGCCCATCTTGATGAACTCCTTAAGCTATTTGATTTTCTCGTAACCATTTGGTGATAATTCATCTAGTCATTATAGTAAATAGTTTCTCGGAACACTATGAAGGCAAATTATCGTAACTCTATCGTAGTTACCATCTCATCAAGCTAATGAAATTCCCGTAACTATTTTACTACAATCGTCTCACTGACACTAGCTTGCCACAGTAACCTGACACTAGCTTGCATGCACACAGTAGCCACTCAGTCCAATTCGCACAAAAAAGGTAACCACTCAGTCACACTGGCCGCAACCCCGAAATTACCGTGCGATAATTGACCTGGTAGTAACTATGATTTATTTACCATTAATAACCATGGCTCACGAGCTGGTTTGTTTACCATTAATGGCCGTGGCTCCCGGGCTTGCAGCGGCTCGGCTTGCATCCGTGGTGCCCTGGTTTGGTGGGGAGGCCGAGCATGGTGCGGTGGAAGGTGCAACATAATGGTGGCTACACAATAACCTATTGTGTAGCTAGCTACAAAGTATACGCACTCTCTCTATATATATTTATATGAGTTAAATACACCAGCAGCCTTCGAACTTGCAAGCATGTGTCACGTAGGTCTATGAGCTTTGAAAATGTATTTCTGTGTCCTTAAACTTGTAAAGTGGTACACCGCAAGTCCATGTCAGCCATGTAGACATTTTTTTTCTGATGTGGCATGCCTGTGTGGCATATTTTTTTTAAGCCCTCACGTTTATTTTCCTCCTAAAAAATAGACCCTTACTCCTCTCATCCCCCATGGTAGCGGCATGTGGATGCAGGCCGCGTGGAACCCGTCGGGGGCAGCGCAGGAGCCGCTCCATCTGCCACGCTGGCACTCTGGCTGCTCCTCCTCTTCTACCTCCTTAGGGACATCGTGGGCATCATACTCCTGCCGCCAGGAAACAGCATGCCCGATGTGCTCTCCAGGGTCGTGGCCGTGCCAGGTACATGTGCCGCTGGAGCGCGTCGAGGGCGCGGCGGGCGAGGCTCCACTTTCGTGGCAGTACGGTGGCCTCGGCGGTGTGATTCGATGAGATCAGGAGTACTGGCGGAGGTGCCTCATCGTCGTCGTGGCTGCCGCCTTCGAGGAGAGGGGCGGCGAGGTTCGGACCCTCGTCGACGATGCGTGCCTGTGGCTCAGCCGCGCGCTCATGGTGGAGGACGGATGGACGCCATACGCGCCGCGTGCCCATATACGTACGGTGGCAACTAGATGCATCTTTGCCGGCCGGAGGACGTGCCCATACGGTGTCCTTCTTTGAATGTTCTTGAGCAAATGCGCCTGAATTACTAACCAAAATTATCTCTACCGTTTTCAGGTACATGCATCTTTCGTTGCGTGGCACAAAGGAATTCAGAACGTATCACCAACAAATTCCAGAACACATCTTTCATTGCGCCGTCGTCGTTCTCAACCATGAGCCGCCTCTCGCGCCAACCTCCTCCGCCTCGGCGCACCAGAGCAAAGACGCCTCTCTTCTTGCTCGTGGCCCCGCACCTCCAAATTTCATGAAGGAGCACTGCACGTCGAAGGACCCCACAAAGCCCCTCGCACCGGCGCCAAATGTCTCCTATTCTTCCTCCTCGTCGAAGCTCCACGCCGGGTTCAACATGATACCACCGCTTGGTTCCAGACTTCAGCCTTTGCTCCACTGCTACTGGCTCGTGGCCAGAAACACCAAGGCACCACCGAACCCAGACGCCAGCGTCTTGCCGTCGCGAAGTCTCCCTAGTTCTCGAACTCGCTCGGGGCCACAGACACTCGGGACACCGCCGAGGGGCTGACGACCCGACGACAGGAGCATGACGCCCACGATGTCCCCGATGAGGTAGAAGAGGAGGAGCAGCCAAAGCGCCACAAGGCGGCGTCTTGTGGCGAGATGGAGCGGCTCTCAATGCACACCCAGCAGGGTTCCACGGGGAGTGCATCCACATGCCGCTACCATGTTAGATGACAGGAAGAGGAGCAAGGGTCTATTTTTTAAGGAGGAAAATAAATGCGAGGACTTAAATTAAAAATATATGCCACACAAGCACGCCACATCGGCAAAAAAATGTCTACATGGCTGGTAAGGGCCTGCGTTGCATCACTTAATAAGTTTATGGACTCAGAAATATATTTTCAAAGTTCATGGACCTATTTGACGCATGCTTACAAGTTCGAGCGCCGCTGATGCATTTAACTATATATATACTCCAGGGAGTAGTTACTCCTATAATCAATAAATCACGTTGCGTATGTGTATATACTCATTTATCAGTTTGAGTATGTTGAGATACTAATATTAAGATACTCCAGATCTTTACTATGTGAATTTTTTTTCAAAAGAGCACATATTTCTTAATATATTATATAATACTATGATAGTAACATATAAAATAAGTATAACCATATACTCTAAGTATACATACATATTGTACCCTAGATGGTCTAGTATGATGATCTACTCTATCTACGTACACTTCGTCGGCCCCATATACGCCATAAATCTAGAGATATACACGTGGGAGTAGGAAATAATTTCCATATATATATATATATATATATATATATATATATATATATATATATATATATATATTGTTCTCATGTGTGGCTCTAAGACCGAGAAATATATAGAGGGACTGAGATAGGATTTGAGCATATGCAAAAAATAATATTCTTAGAGTTAGCTCTTTATAGATGATATATTTAGCTAGATGCATAGAATATATGTGATACTCGTCTCAATAGACATGAGCATTACTTAATTCTGTCGATTCATAACTTGGAGAGTAAAGCATAGCTATATTCTAGATCAATTTTACTTCAATATAGTTTGGAATAGGAATACAAAACATAGAAATGAAATAACTTATCCCTAACTGGGTCACAGTGGGTTGGCTTAGGCTTGGGGCGTGTTTGATATAGAGCTCTAGCTTTACTCAAAACAACTCTGGCTATAGTTTTTTTTGTTGAAATAGCTCTTTCTGACTCCAACTTCTTTAGTTAGAAAAATATTTGGTACAATAACTTTTTATAGTCGATGAAAAGAATGAAATATCAAAATACCCTTCTCTATTTCCTTCTTTCTTTTTTTCTTTTATTCCTCTCCTTTCTTCCTCTCTTATTTCTTGTCTCTTCTCTCTCCACCTTATCCTCACACCTCCGCCATGGCACGACAAACATCACCCCCAATGGAAGGGCTGTGGCGGTCCACGGCAATCCCACGCACCGATGAAGCCAGCAGTCCGACCACCTCGACCATTGCCATATCGCTAGTTCTGCTAAGGACGAGGCGCGAGGGCCTGGTGGCTGGTACGTTGTCCATGCCAGCGTTGCCTGCAAGGTGGACGAGGTCCTTGCTGGCCTTACGCTACAACCTGAGTGCGGAGGATAGGCGCGCACCGTCATGATGACGGATGGTAGCTAGGGCCTCGATATGTCCTGCTTCAACACCACCGCGGCTTCCTGGAAGCTGCCATGCGTGTCGGCGAGGTGGAGGAAGGTGTCAAGGAGGGGGTGGTCGCTGCCGCAGCTCTTGGAATCTCCCTTCTCCTATGCTTGCTTGGGTACCTCTCCCTCTGCCCATGGTGGGGGCAAATTCGTCCTAGGCCTGTAGGTTTGAAGACGGAGTAGGGCGAAGACATATTTTTAGCTCCATTTCCCACCTTTGCCTTCCCTCAACACGATTTATGGAACTTCTCTTGCGGAGCTGCAGCGTTGCAACGCGTTTGGTTGGTGGAGTGGAGAAGCTGTTGGTGAAGCGACTACCAAACACACCCTTATTATCAACCCGACCTTAGGAAGTTAGAAGTGCAGTGTACTTTTACTCATGATGGGTCATCTTGCTTGACATTGTATGATTAGCACCGGGGTTATGAGGGGATAAACTTTTGTGTGTGTGGGGGGGGACACCTAGCTCAAGCAATATTTGTAGCTTAGATCATGTGAAACATTGTGTTTCTCGTGTTAGGTGACTTCGTAGTCATCCCTGCAAGATCCCTTCACCGCCAGGGGCATTCTCAGATGAGTGAGTGTGTGGTGGTGGTAGGGGGGCACAGCAATATATGACATCATGAAGGGTTTGACAAAGTTGGTTACTAGTGGCTCGGGTCCATGTGTGAGGATGTTGCATCGGTCCTCACCACATCGTAGGAAGCTTGGGCATAGGAAAAGAAGCAGAAGGCCAAGGAGGTGCTCCGTGTCGCCGGTGTCACGAGGGCAAGATGAGGGCAGGTTTCACCGCACCAGCTTCAATGTTAACAAGAGGCGGTACACGATTGACGGGAGAGAGCAACAATAAGGATCCAAGTAGACCCCCTGAACAATGGTGTTTTTGGTTAGCTAACTGATTATAGTCAAATGTCATTCTAGTTCACTTCTCTCCCAACTCAAATTATGTGAAATGAAATTCTGCTTCATTTGAACAAGTTTTTGGGTTGACCTAATGACCAAAAATAATAATTAGAACTTGCATCCCTAAACCAAAGCTACGACAAATTTCATGGGAAACGACAAAGAAGAACATGGTCTTAGTTTATGTCCAGCTGATGAAGGCGCTCAGCCAAAGGGGACAAAGAGAGGAAGACAATGACCGCTGCGCCTGGCAGAGGCAGAACCAGTAACCACGTAAAAAATTGAATACTCTTCCATCTGCTTTTAAATTATAAAATCGCTTTGATTTCTTTTATACATCAAATTTGCTATATATGACATAATATATGTCTAGATATATAGAAAATTCGTTGTACCAAAAAAATCAAAGAAACTTATAATTTAGAATGGAGGAAATACAAATAAAAGTATGTTTGCCTTTTCTTTCGAGAGGAATGAGTTATTTATTTATTTATGAAACAAACACCACGACAACGGGCCCCCCCGAGCGAATTCCAACCTGCAAGCCCATTCTATCGGGCCGACGAGCAGACCACGCCTGGGCCGTGAAGCCTCCAAATGACCGCACTCCAAGGCCACCACCAGACCTCCTGAATCATGATGCCTGACGCAATCACGCGCCGCCCAGGCGCCAGCACGGGGAGGTAGCCGTTGCCATGGCATCGGGCGCCATCAGGGGAGGAGGCCGGTGGCCGAAGCAAAGCAGCTCCGCCTACTGCCCCCTACCCCCGTACGTACCCACTCCGCGAGCGCGGGATGGAATCTGACGGGTGGCCGCGCGCGGGAGGCAACCGAGAGGCGAAGCGCGGCGGGCACGCCGATTCCTTCCTTGCCGCCGCGGCCGCTCGGCGGTCGCGTGCGCCCGCCGCTTTAACCGCGCGGCTTTGTCTTCGCTAGCCGACCAATGGTTGGTAGGGGCTGCCGCGAGCGGGAGTCAGGACGCGCCGGCAGCATCAGAGTTGAGAAGCAGCAGCTGTTGGAAGAAGAGGAGGAGCCATGGGGGAGGAGGCGAAGCTCGCGTTCACGCCCACCTGGGTGGTGGCCATCGTATGCCTCGTCATCGTCTCCATCTCCCTCGCCGCCGAGCGCTTCCTCCACTACCTCGGCAAGGTACGTGGTCTATCGATGCGGATGCGTCGTTTCTGCGCTGATAGCTGGATCTGGTTCCGAAAACCCGGCGAATGTACTGATTGAATAGATTAACAAGAGTTTTGGATTTCACTTGATGGGAATCAGGGCGACGTGCTCCTTTCTGCCATCGATTCACAAGCTCGCGCTGGCCATATCTGGCCTCCAGTTAGCTAGCTAAGTTGGTGAAGTTATGATGCCATGGGCGTTGCATTGCGTTGGTACTCTCATCTAGATTGGGGAGAATATGGGATTCTGCCTAACCTGTGCGGCTGCTTTACACCTGAAGTAGTGAAGTTTCCCCCTCTTTCTAAAGGGAAACTGGAGTTTGGAACCTACTCCTTCCATTCCAAAAGTTTTGTCCTAAGTCAAACTTTTTTACCAAGTTTATAGAAAAATTGCACCAATACCTACAAGGATACAACATCAAATTAGTCTCGTTAAATCCACCATGAAATATGTCTTCATATTGCATTTATTTGGTATTGTAGATGTTAATATATTTTTCTATAAACTTGATCAAAAAGTGAAGTTTGACTTAGTACAAAATCAAAACAACCTACATGTTGGAATGGAGGGACTAGATAACTAGCATGATAGGATACAACTCATGGCTCATATTCTATAGTATCTGTGGGTGTGAATTATGAAGTACAAATTTAAATTTGTCCATTCACCCATCACGCCATTTTTCCTTTCGGCAAGGCAATTTTATTAGCATCTAATTCTGTTTATCTTCCTAAGCTTCACCCAGTTTCCTTTTTTGTTTTAGTAAATTATTCCTGATTTGATGGGAATTTATGTGAATGACCCCATAGCTGGCTGCTGTTTCGGGTTGAAGGACTCAAGTTATATTGTTTTTTTATTTAAGAAAACTCCATTGAAATGGCAAAGATAACTTGATCAACTTTGAGCTCTGCACATTTTAAAAAGGCACACAGTATATCAATCATGTTTCAACAGTAATTTGAATATTCAATGTATTTTATTTGATTACCTCCTCTTTTTTCCACCTTTATTTGTGCAGTATCTGAAGCGTAAGAAGCAGAAAGCACTGTTTTCCGCTCTACAGAGACTAAAAGAAGGTAGCATTCTTGGGAACTTATCAATATCCATAGATCCATCACTGGATCATCTTTGTGCCTTGTCAACTGAAAAGCACTAAATAAAAGCATTGCCCGGTATAGCATGGAGATATTGTTAGTTGATTAGATTTCTCAAACTACGTAGGAGAACTGCGTGTGATTTCATTAACAAAGGGTATAATAAAGAAAAAAACACAGCATAGCTGAAGGAAACAATGCAAATGGTTGGAAATGTATTCATGACGAAGGACGTGGTGCAATCTCTTCAATTTGTCTCTCTCTTCTTCTTTTTTTTGTCTAATGTGGTTCTATGGTTATGCTTGCAGAGCTAATGCTTCTCGGATTCATTTCTTTCGTCCTGAGTCTCTCCCAAGGTTTTATTGTTAGCATTTGCATTCCAGAAACTTCTACTGGCTTCATGCTTCCATGCAAGAGAGACAACCACAGAGTTGCAGAAGAAGGTGCCAAAATTTGCAAGAAAAAGGTTAGGGTATTATCATATTTTCATATATTAAATGACTCTATCCTGTTAGATAATAAGGTTTTCTAAAGTAGTGTTGTGCAAAAATGTTTTCAAGAATGAACATGATGAAAGCAATAGGCTTGCTCTGTTTCAGGGTGATGTTCCCTTGCTATCACTGGAGGCATTACATCAGCTGCACATTTTCATATTTGTACTTGGTTTAGTCCATGTTGTGTTCTGTGCTGCAACAATATTATTTGGTGGGGCCAAGGTATATCTGTGAATGTAGCTTTGTGTTGCTATGATAATGTTTGTAGGAAATAAACTTACAGTGGCTAAAATTTGGTAGATGAGAAAGTGGAAGCATTGGGAAACAGAAATTCACGGAGAAGTACAGGAGAAATGTACGCTATTCACCTATCTTCTCGTTTTCTTTATTTACTATTAAAAAGATACCTTGCAGGTTCCCTACATTTTGTTTCACAAAACTACAGTATAATATATGTTTTAAGATAATTTCCTTGAATACATAATGCGAGCACAAAAATTGGCTTTTTCCTGCTAGCTTTGCAGCATTGAAGATACATATGAATATACATGCCATCTCCAGGAATTTGGGGCCCTGGCACGAAATGCAAAATGTGGGCCCTAAAATTGGAAAATTCATATAACCAAAGCATATTTTTATTGTGTTATTAATTTATTATACAAACCTCTGTCCTCAATAAATAGCAAGAACATATACATGAATTATGTAACAATGATTCAAACAAAACCAAGTAACTAATGATTGAAAATTTGGAACAATATATGAATTCTAGATTTATAGCAAGATAATAAAATAAGGATGAACCTTTAATATGTATTGATTGCCGAGCCTTTTGCTTTTAGTTCTAGCTAGCCTTGTACTTCTAGGCCGTGGTGCTAATCATGCCACTAATTAAGCACAGTTAGTGTTTAATTAATCAACATTCGGTGACCCCTAAATTGGGTCCTGTGCGGTCATCCCTGCTGCCCCTGCTAATGGGCTTGCAGGCCTATATTTCTCTGATCCAGAGGTTGCTTATTGAAATTTAGAGCTCAATCACTTAGGTTGCCCCCCTGTTGCTTTGTTCAAGCTCCACCACAGTTCTGATATCCTTGTCGCCAAACACCTCTCAATTTATCTGAAATTACATGCACCAAATTGAATTAATTTGTTCCCAACTTTTCAGTGTTGGATTGGAAAGTTAAGTTATGCCTGTAACCGCAAATGCTTTCTTTTCGTACTCCGAACTTTCTTTAGAGCACTTTAACATCATGACATCCAGTTCGTCATTACTGTGTGCTCAGACATTTGATGTTTCCTCATGTCCAACAGAGATGGGCTGTATGCCTGCAGTCTGCTCCAATACCTGTGATCTATGACTCTATATTAGTTTAGTTTTGGATTATGGTCCCTGCTTTGCTTAAAACCACATTAAAGAGCTGTACCAAACAAATTTAAATGCTCTACTGTGCACCTAATTGGGCTCTCACATTGCATTCTTAAACTTTTTTCTTCTGAAAAACAGCATTTTCACCTCTTAGCAGTGGGGTCCCTTAATTTCACCATTTAGAATTCATCCAGGCATTTCCATGTGTTCCTTGTACGAATTGTTCATTTTTATCTCTCTTTATCTTCATGTCCTTTCTTCAAATCCTGCAATGATTATGTGATTTTTATTACTGCCTATTCTTGTTAAGTTTTGTTCTGGATTTCTGGTGGATGTTCTACATTCATAATCCACAAAAAAGGAGCCAGGTTGCATGAGCACGTGATATCTTAGAACAAGTGGCATTTCATGAGTAGGTGTCAATTAAGTGCCAAGTTTTTTATTGATCAATTGATATTGATGCATTATTGACTAACTACCAATCATTTTTCCATCTCTTGATAAAATGATTGTGTTCATTTGGACTTGCTTGTTACTAGAAATTTCTGTGTCAAAGAAATATTCTTGTCTTCAGGTTTTAGGTGAAGTATTACCACTTCTATATTCTTAGCTCACTGTTTTGTTTTGCTATGGATGAAAATTGGTTGCAGTACAGCAAGCAAAGATTGAAGGAAAAGGCACACCATCGAGTATTGTTGTGCGACATCGAGACCACCAAGATGAATTTGTCCGTGAGCGGGCAAAGGGATTTCGGATGAAGCTCGCTGTTGTAAGCTGGATAGTAAGTCATCTGCTTGACCAATCTTATTGCCCAATCCAGTTAAATAGAATCTATCTGCTAACATAAGGGCTCAGTGTTTATCTCAAAGCATGCAGTGTGGATATTGTTTTTGACTACAATGCGTGCCTATTCATTAGCATTACATGCAGATTTACTGAAGACAGAAATGTGAACTTCTATTAACGGGCACTGAAATAACAGAACATGGACACATATGTCATTAGGACTTCCAACCAACAATTTGTGCATAGTGCCTTTTCACTAGAAACAGGACTGTTTCCTTCTATGATTTTGGCTACGAAAAACACTTGGCCCAAAAAGTATATGTTATATTTGAAATTGCTCATGTTTCCGATTTCTACAATCAATCAGTGTCCTGGTGTAATATTCCTTTTTAGTCTATTGTGATGAGCTGCTTCCTGCAAGATTGTGTTCTCAAGATCATAAGTTTTGTTTTGTTTGCTTTTTTGTTCAGTTTTGGTGAATCACACAGTACGTGTATGTTTTTTGGTACTATGCTCTATGTTTTGGGGGTTTCTGGGGCATCGATGTTGATCAGTTTTCGATTATTGTGTCATTCTTGTACAACTTACGGAGAAACTTTTTATTCAACATGTTGCAGACTTCATTCTTGAAGCAATTTCACGATTCAGTGAGTAAATCAGATTATGAAGCACTTAGATCAGCTTTTGTCGTGGTATGATATACATTTTAGTTTCATTTGTGCTCATTAGTTTTCGAGCATCTGTAAGCTAATTGGGCATATATCTGTTCTTTTCATTCAGATACACTACCCCCAGAAACCAGATTTTGATTTCCACAAATACATGATTCGCGCTGTTGAACATGAGTTTAAAAGAGTTGTTGGTATCAGGTTGGTGTATTCAGAGAAAGGTTCCATGTTAACTTAAACATAAGTGATCTTACATGAGTTACCTGCATGCAGCTGGTATATGTGGCTTTTTGTAATCTTCTTCCTTCTGCTGAATATAAATGGTAATTCTACCTAGCCTATAATTTTCTTCACGTCTTAAAATTCATAGAGCATAAGCATTCACTATATCAGTAGCTATTCTTATGGCTTCTATTTGCACTCTGTAATTTATATGCCAACTCCTATAGTTTTGCGTAATTTTGACGATTGATTGGTCAGTGGGGTGGATTAGTTGGTCTGTGCCTATCAACATATATAATTATCATTGCTTTCACATCTGCAGAGCATCATACGCATCTAACTATCTGCTGTGATTCTATTTACCCCTTTTCTGTTGCTTTGCTGTCAAAATGCAGGATGGCACACATACTTCTGGTTAGCTTTCTTGCCTCTATTTGTAAGTATGATACATTTCCTTACGCTTTGTGTTGATTGAATTCAGATATTCTGCCTTTCATTTTTGAACTCTAACTGACATATCCAAGAAGTTTGACTACAAACACTTTATTTGAATGAGAGCCTTCGGCCTTTCATATTTGAACTCTTAACTGTCATATCCAAGAAGTTTGACTACAAACACTATTTATTTGAATGAATGAGAGCCATCCCTAAATAAAGCGGTAAATTGCAGCTCTTACTTATTGTTGGTGCCAAACTAGAGCACATTATCACTCGGTTGGCTCAAGAGGCAGCAGCATCATTATCAAATGATACAGAGGAAGCTCCAAAAATAAAGCCATCCAAGGACCATTTCTGGTTTCACAAGCCTGAACTTGTCCTTCATTTGATCCATTTCATCCTGTTCCAGAATTCGTTCGAGATTGGGTTTTTCTTCTGGGTTCTGGTATTTGTGCATCACGTCCTCTACTGCTCACTTAATTTTCCATGAATCGGACCTTGGAGCTAACAATAATCACTTCATAGGTATCAGAAGGGTTCGGTTCGTGCATGATGGAACAGAAGCCTTATGCCATTTCCAGACTTGTTATCGGGTCAGTGAAAGTTTGAATTGCCTGAAAAATCTAGAACATTGTCCTGTCGATGACAAGTCTCCTTGTTAGAACGAGGATGATTAGCGCACGAAAACCTCTTTCAATTAGTATGCTCTCAGGAGCACTGAATAGATCGATAGCAAACAATCAGGTCGATGCATCACTCCTGACAGTGAATTGTGTTTTCCAGGGTGATCATCGAAGTCATCTGCAGCTATATCACGCTGCCACTATACGCCATCGTCACCCATGTAAGCTCCAAGGATATACACTATCTATCTATTTGCAACGGCCTCGTTATTTTCGTTAATGTTGATCATATATAAGCTGGATTATTTTGAGCATCGGCTCGCTATTTGTGATGATCCAGATGACCGGAGAGATCAAGCTGCATGGTTTAGGCTCCGGCGTGCACGAGGGTGTCCATGGCTGGCTCGCCGAGAGGAAGAAACCCGAGGAGCAGTCGGGGAGCTCGCCCAACATGCTGATGGCGCCGGCGCCCCCCGTCCTGGACGAGATCGTCACCGTCGACGACGTCGCGGTGGCTGCGACAGCCGTAGTAGGCCAAGGACCATAAAATTCCTAGCAAACACCACACCAGCAGGAAAAGGCATGCAGGCTAGCCGCCGCGGCGGCCTTCCCTGCCGCTGCAATAGGTAGGTGCCGTGCGCGGCGGGTTAGTTGATGGGTCGGACGCTGCGGAAAATTCCTCGTGTCGGGAGCAAGGCCGCGCGTTGTAGCTCTGATCCCTTGTTGTAACGTCAACGTCGCCTCGTGTAACGGTACGGGCAGGACGGGACGCGTCGTCGCCATGCCTGCTCCCGTCCCGTGCTGGGGCCGGCAGGCGTTGTGGCATGTCATGTGCGACGTTGTAAGTGGCACACAGCCAGCCGGTGTCATTGCCCTCGGCCCTGGCCCCTGGCCCCTGGCCCAGCATGGCCTGCTGCTGCCTGGTGCCGGCCGTACCTTGCTGTAAAGGAAAGCTGGGTGTATATAACCCATTATTATCCATGGCTGAAGCTGAATCAAGCTCACTGCGATCCATGGCGATGTACTAGTACGTAGTGGCAGGCTGGTGGAGCGGTGAGCGTCTGAAGAGTGATGGACGGAAAAGGACGCGTTGGATCCATTCATCAGACCATGCGTGTCTGTGCTCGCTGCCAGCATGTACTGGTAGTACGAAGCCTGGAGGTGGAGGGAGAACCGGAGAAGGGAGGTGGCTAGCTTTAGGTGCGGCGTCTGCCATTACGTACGTGCGTGTCCGTCGACGGGCGTGTGCGCGTGCGCACGCCAATAATTGGATGCGACGGCGACGGCGCCTGGCGGGCGTACGTAGGGCAGGGAACTAATGAAGGAGAGGCGCGCAGCATCTCTGATCAGAGCGATCCAGTGGTAGGAGTATCTGAAAATGCAGCATCGGGGGGATTACATCCATGCACGCACGCACATCGTCTAGGTCTGTCATGTGTCATGGATAGATGCATCATGCATCGATCGATCTTGTCAGGGGCGCAAATAGGCGGGGCAGGCAGGCAGAGGCGCGGCGCCAGGGCTACTACGGCTATATGGACTCGAGGCTTTGGCTTCCTGCAGCATGGGTCTGTTTGGTTATGAACCTGGCAAAAGAAGGTGCATGGCTCAGGATGCTTCCTAGGCTGTCGATTTCCAATGCCTAGCTAGCGACCGGATCAACCTTCCTGGCCAGTGTCCCCAGGCCAATCTCCAAACCATACACGCCCCCAATGAGCGTCAATTATAACAACTCGTCCTAAATCAGGGCTGCCTCGTGCTTTTGATTCGATAGCTTCTTGTATTTTTGGATGTTCCATTTCTTAAGCACAACAACGAGAGCTTCTAAATCATGGTCCCTATTTTTTAGGAACTCATTTGTCAGCCACATATATTTTATATTTTATTTTTTCTCCCATCTTTATTTCCTTGCTCCTGACGTCACCACGTCGGCACCATTGTCCCCCGTGCCATAACACGCTAGATCCGCTCGTTGTCCTACTCCTACCCCATCCCCTTCCGGCATCGGCACTACCATCTTCTCCACCGCCAAAGAGACCCCCAAGGGAGGGGCGGCTGAGACGGTGAGAGATTCGCTAGTAGGGGTGGACAATTGGGAGGAAGCTCGCGGCTGGGCAACCTCATAAGAAGGGTGGTGCTTCGGTGAGGGGCGCTCACAGTCATGGTTGTCGCCCGGGGACAAGAGCTCGCTCTCGAAGTCGGTGCTCCGGGAGAGCACACCTAAACTCATTGGCAGGGGCGTCGCTCCGAGGGGATCTTGCTAGGAGGTCTAGTAGCCCGGAAGAGAGGGATTGCTCGAGGTTGGTGGAGGTTGGACTCTCGGAGAAGATGTCCGTTGAGGCGCATAAATTCAACGAAAAAGCGAGGAATGGGGAGTCGATTTCGGCTAGTGGGGAGGCGAAGGTGACAACTGGTAGCCAGATTAGGGGGCAATGATGGTGGAGACAGTGCACGAGCAGGAGAAAACAACTTCTGTGTGGACGTGGGAGGGAAGAAGAAACACCCATAATAAAAAAAATGAGGTGCCCTGGTAAGAACTCTAAGAATTAGGGTTGAGAGCTTTCTACTTTGAAAAAAAGTTTCATTGTGGGTGGTCGCCATGAGGCAGTTGCATTGTGGGCACCTATTCACTACACATGTCCATGTACAATCATCCAACTCATAGGATTGCTACATAAATCTAGAAAAAAATAGTTGAAAATAAAAACCGCAGCTCTCTCATGCACTGGCATGAACAAATAGTCATCAATCCACGGCAGCTGTCTATGGCTGCGCCATAAGGATAGTTACAACTGAATTTTTCCCTACTTTTGGTTGCCTGTTGAACTTTTTTTTTTTGGTCTTCGACTTTCACAGATAGGATAGGATCAAGTAGGCCCTTAGAGTTGCCCGGCGGTGTTCGTAGTCGTAGCGTCGAGCACAACCGTGTTAGGTACAGGAATGTGCTACGTGCTCGCTGTATCTTTGTAAATTCATGATTTGGATATGCAGTCGTGAGTTTTCGGTTTCAGAACGCAATCGACCTGAGGTATACGACGTATGCACGTGTCAATGTGTCATGGGCCATGCTAGTGCCAGGGATGCAAGCACAAGCACAAGCACGCGCATGCACTGGGCATATTCTTTTGCTTCACATCCGTAAAAGCTGGCATCTTTTTGATCGCTCTGTGCAAGTGTACCTCCGAGGTAGCAGAGTCATGAGTGGAGCCATGGATCTCATCTCTGCTCATACTCCTCCTAGCCTGCCTCCTGCGCGAGCCTTTTTCTCTGGTCACGTACGGGCAGTGAGGCATCTCGCGTTCTGACGTGCCTCCATGGTCCGACCAACTAGAATGCTAGATCGACAACCAACCACCTATAAGGTAGAAGCGTTGCAGTGTTATGAAAGGATAATGACTTTGCAAGCGCGTTTTAGGTTAGGCAATTGACAAATATAGATGGCCAAATAAGTCGTTCGGTAAAAATTAATGGATAATAGTTTAGCAGGTCGTGCTTGTGCCATGCTGTCAGTCACACCTGATTTGAGGCTTAGATACGACGACACTCGGTAAGGTTGACTTTGCCATATCGATCTAATGAGCCTGATGGGTGCTGCCGATCAAGTTAGCCCACACAACAACAAAAAAAAAAAAGAAGATAAAAAAAATCAACAACAAAAAATTCTTGTCATCCGAGCTCAGTCAGTGGTGTGGAACATTGTCACCAGAGCTCATCAACTCATCCTCAAATAGAGCTCATGAGGGGCCATCAAGTTTTCTAGACTCTGGGGGCAAGCAAAAGCTCCCGTTGGAAAGCAAAAAAAGAGATGGACTCAGGGCATTAAACAACAAAAAACAACAAGATCGATTTCTCAAATCGTCCTAATTAAGGTGGTTCTGAGACCCTCGCACACCTGTAAACCAAGGCAACTAGTGATTGGGATTTAGAAGACTAATAAAATCAAGAATTCCAACAAGGAGATACCATCACAATTAGCTTTTTACCGACTTATGACCAAGTATACCAAGCAAAAGGCATTTTGGTGAATTGGCCTATAAAAAAGAAGTCCGGCCGGTAAGCTCTGAACCAAGTTTATATATCTAAAATGGAGTTTGTTGTTGCTCCTATAATAGTGAAAGGTCCTAGTTTGATTTAGTAATTGAGTGACAACTTAGGTGGACTAATATATATGTGTTTGATGTGAGATACCCATGCATTATATTTAGTAAGTACGCTAGTACGAGCAACACGTAGAGCCTGTTGGAAACTGACCTGGCCTGTTTTAGTCTGCCATTGGAAACTGACCTGGCCTGTTTTCACGGGTGTGAAACTTTCTGAAGTTGTAATTCTCTCGTCCAGACTTTAAACTGAGCGTTCTATATGTGCATTTCAATTTCCTCAATGAAATGAACACAACGGTGAAGTCGAATTTGAAATTTGACAACGTTAACCGGTTTTCCTAAGAATGCCTAGGATTGGCCAATTTTGGATGCGAAAAGTGTCCTTGTCAAAAAAGAAGAAAATTTGTTGTGTGCACTAGCTAAAACCATGGAAGCCATGATATCCAGCAGCAAAATTTGTATAGCTGTTGTGCTGCATATATACAGATCGAGAGCACACATACATATATATATACAGCTCGCTGCAGTGGGCTAGCATGCACGCTTGTCGATCTGTGTACCTTTTGTGTAAGGAGCGGTGCATATTTATGGTCACACACACATACCTTTTGTATCTACCTTGCTAAAAGATGGGATAGATGCTGTTTGGCATGGCCTGGACTGGGCTGGCCGCCTGCTTGCGTGAGGCGCTGCCTGTCCATTGCATGCAGGGATGCAGATGACCCTGTACGTGGGCCCCTAGCGTCTCAAGTTAGCCCTAATTCTCTCTTTTTCTGTGTGTGCGGACTGCGTTGTTTCTGTGCTGGCTCGGTATAGAGCTCCGCACAGGCACACAGATCATCCTTCTCTAATGATGATGCTCTTAAATAAAAGTACTACTAAATCTGTAAATGTATGTAGTTATATGGTGCATGGGTGTGTAATCTCAGACAGATCCTGATTAATTGTACATGTATAAGGAACAAATAGTAAACTTGACTGTAAATATCCTTGATCGATTCCGATCCACTACACCATATGCATGGTAAAGCAGCACACCTCGTCACTGGCCTGTTTCCCCGCAGATGTGCTAGCTGCCGTTAGAAGAGCGTGCCATACTGCCATGGCAGTGGTTGTCTCGGGATATCCTTGTGAGAGAGTAACATGCGAAAATGACATATACCCCTCTTCATTCAGGCATGTCTTCCGCTACGCTATATGGATGGTACGGTAGCCCGAACCCCGGCTGGTTCCGGTTGTCTCTCTCTCTCACCATTTCAATTGCTTCGTCGTCCAACAAATACATATGTCACCAACACAGCAACACACACCATGCTCGATCATCTACCCTTTCAGAACGCACAGGCCGTTCTCCAACAACCTCGATCGGAAGCACGGTTTTGTATCAACGATCGTATATGATGATGATACAAAAATGCATGCATGAGTGTTTTGTATATCATCCAAGTCTATACAATGCGTGCATGAGTGTTTTGTATCATCGATCGTATGATGATCAGTGTGCACACATGCATGGTGTTTGATCCACGGAGCCTTAGCTTTTTAATCAGAAGTTAGTGAAATGTAGAGATGCATGCATGATCAGTGGAGGAAAGTGCCGCTGACTTTTCCAGGGCTTTTTTCTATTCACACAGGCCAGCATGTCGGTACCACACGTACGTATAGAAGTTTATGTCACATGTGAGTTCATTCTACGTACGAAATAATGTTGCACCGTATACTACCATATCAACACATAACCTCTTGATGTACCTATAGTAAACGAGACGATGCTTGCCCTTGCCCGTGAGGCCGTGACACAATACATGCATGTTGAGAGAGAGAGAGAGAGAGTTGCAATGATAGGAAAGGATTTGATCGGTAGCTTCTTGCAGCAGAAGACCAGAGAGGTGAACGAAGGTGACGGAGAGAGAGGATAAAAAAAAATACACAGTGGGCAAGGCTGCAACGGGATCGCCGCAGGATCTGCCTAGTCAGGGGCAGGTTTTCAGACGCCGAACGTGCAAGGACTTGTTTAGATAGGAATCAGTATTTGGCACGGTAGTATTTTTGTTTGTATTTGATAATTATTGTCTAATCATGGTTTAACTAGGCTCAAAAGATTCATCTCGTAATTTACAATTAAACTGTGTAATTAGTTATTTTTTTTATCTACATTTAATACTCCATGCATGTATCTAAAAATTTGATGTGATAAAGAGAGGGTGAAAAAACTTGAAATCTAAACAAGGCCCAAGTGATTCTCCTTGTTTGCTTTTATACCCCACCCCTTTCGAAATCACAGAAACTTTTGCTACAGTACTATCCATGTTCATGCTTGTAATGTCGACTCGGTGATCTGAGCCTACGAAAGATCAGTGTGGTGAAGTTTCAGACAAAAAAAGATCAGTGTGGCGACCTGTATGAAGGGCGTGCTTGGTTTCCAGCCATGTCTCGACATGCATAATGTACAGCGATTTTGAGTTCTGCTTGGTTCTCGTCCAAACTCTGGCTGCCACAGATTTTTGTGTCATTTTGCTCGTGCTGCTCGTCATCTAGCGTGTGGTAATTGTGGTGGGATTGTGATGAGTGTGGCGCACTTTCTGGGCGCCATGGTTGCAGCGGTGCCACACTGCGGCGTGGCCAACGGTGGCTAGGAACCAAGCACGCTTGAAAAATGTTTTGCAAAATTGCTGCGTTCTAAACCGATCTAAATCATGAACTAACTCCGAATATATGTATATGTGTGGACTTATCCTACTAAGGAATTAAATCTAAACATGTATATGTGTGGTCTGATCCACCATTTGGTGTCTTAGGCACCAATTCTCAATTTAGTGTTTTATTATGCGAATTCCATGAGTTCCACATCATCTTCAGAGGATTAGATTAATGCATGACATAGCTCCTCCCAATGCATAGTTTTATTTCATGGTTTTATAGACTAACCATAGCATTTAATTGTTTGCATGGTGTTGAGAATAAAAGGTGTGGGGATGAAATGAGTCTGTCTTCATGGGGTTTCATTCGTGTTTCAACACCGTACCATTCATAACTGTGTGCACAAGGTTTCATCCTAAGGCCAGTTTCAATGGGGTTCCATGAGAGTTTCATGTGCATTAAATACGATGATGTAAACATAGTATTGATGAAGAGAGATATGATAAAAGTTTCATGAGATGAAATGAGTTTCATGGGGACGAAACTTGTCTACACTATTTGCAACGTATTGGATTCTTGGAAATAGTGAGATGAGACCTCAACTGAGACCGGCCTAATAAAAGTATGAAACACAACTCTTGTCTACCCTCATTAAATTTCATGCACTTTCATTAATTTTGCATGTGACATTTCATTTAATGAGATTGAAAGTCCCATAAAACTTGCTCTCTCAATAGACTAATTTATATCTCTTATCAAGCTAATCATCACCACAAGTTCTATCTCAATATGCAAATCATCCACATCATCTTCCACTAACCATCCACATCATCTCTCACTAATAGCCATGGTATCCCACTAACTTTTAACCTTTTAATGCAAACTATGCATGTCATCTCCACTGGCGCAATTACTACTCTCAGTATATAAAAAATATATTACTATTTGTTTTGTCGTTCTATCATCCTACAATTTGATCTAGTTTTGTTAATTTTTTTATTGGCTTCTTTCATTGCCTTTACCGTTTTTTTATAAGAATGGATGTAAGAATATGTTGGTTTAACTCATATATGTAACAATTTTATTTATAAGAAAGTCCTGCAGCAACGTGCAGGGTATCCTTGTAGTACCCTATACATTTCACAACCACTCTAAACTCTTACTCCTAAGGCCACTCACTACTACAGAAATGGCCATCGCCACACCCTTATCACCACCGTTTATTACAGAACCGGTGGCAAAGCTGTTTCACTGCCGACAGGGCGCAGTGGCCAATTAAACGGGTAGTGAAAAGTGTTTTCACCGTTGGCTCAACATACAACCCAGTAGTGATAATTGGGGTGGGTTTAGCCGCAAGACCATAAGTCGAGCTAGTGGCGAGAGTGGTTCTATTGCTGGCGGTTAACATTATTTTATCCCATGAATCTGGTCGGCAAAATGAGATTAGGTGTGCCTATTTTCGGGGCTTATCAGACCAACCTGGAGAAGAGAGGAAAGATGGACTGGCGTCCGTGTACTATCACGATTATTCGATCATTGATCTCTCAAATGTATCAAACCTGGTGTTCGCAGACTACATAGCCCCTTTTATCATCAATGCCTCCAGGAAGCCGAAGAGGTTCACTGAATTCTCTACAGATTGACGCCATCTGCCCTTTGGAAACCTCCACTTTCATTTCTTCATCCCATTCCTTCCTCTATTACAATGACATGCTTCAAGCTCCTTGACAATGACTCCTCAAGCATGGAAGAATCATAACACTAGGAGAGTGATGGCTATGAGGGCTCAAGCGAAGACAGCCTGCCTAGGTCTCCATGGACTAGGGATGGATCTATGAAAGTTCCTACATAACTAGAGAGGGGTGAATAGCCTATAAAAAATTCTACAAATACACTAGAGCAACTTTGTTAGTCAACTAAATGGCGAAATGCATTTTGCTCTAGCTCTACTTATTAAAAGGCAAGCCACCTACTAACAATTCTAGTTAATTATGATCACTAGGCACACAATGGCTAAGTCACTACTCTAACTAACTAGTGAGCTAGCAAGAAAGCTAATTGCAACTAATTAAGCTAAGCTACCCAACTAGCAAGGCTACCACAAGCTCTACACAAGATAGATAAAAATGTAATACAAGAGAGCGTCAAGGTGATTATACCATCGTGGCAAGAGACAATAGAAGATCAATCACACAATGAATACCAAGAGATGACACCAATATTTATCCCAAGGTTCACTTGCTTGCTGGCAAGCTATGTCCTCGTTATAGTGATTCATTCACTTGGTGGTTCAAGCGCTAATAGGCATCACACACCTAACCCTCAATAGGGTGCCGCACAACCAACACATGATAAGGATCCACAAGCTACGAGCAATCCACTAAAGTTGCCTTTTGTGATCTCCCACGGGAAAGGCACAATAACCCCTCACAATCCACCGACCGAAGCCAGAGGCAATCACCAACTCCGCTCAATGATCCTCCAATCATTGGGCCGTCTAGGTGTCGTCAAACACCAAGAGCAACAAGAATTCTACCAGCCCAAATCGCCCAACTAGTGCCACAAGATGCAACAACACTATGCAATGCACTAGAGGCTCTCCAATCTCACTCAAAGTGATGAACTCAAGTGTAGAAGTTAGTGGAGTGTGTTTGCTTGCTCACAATATGAAATCTCAGCACTTTGGGGGTCCAAGAGAATGGCCATGGCCAGCCAAGGAGGGTATTTATAGCACCCACCATGAAATAGAGTCGTTACCCCTTGGAGTCACATTGTGCAAGGGCACCGAACAGGGCGGCGTGCCACCAGACAGGTGTTGGCGGTGCCCTCCAACGATCGACTCAACGGCTAAAAAACTAGCCGTTGGGTCATCGGACAGGGAGGAGGTGGCACCGCCCTAGGGGCGGTGGTGACCCAACCCCATTTTCCTCCCTCTCTAGATAAAAGGGGCGGTGGCACTGGACAAGCAGGGCGGTGCCCGTGGTGGTGCCCAAAACAAAAACCTCTCTCTAGAAAATAACGTCAGTGGCATCGGACAGCCCCTAGCTGTGCACTGCCCTACCCACGGCGGTGTACACCAGTTAGGGCAGTGACCGGGCCTCACAGCACTGCTCGAGACTGAATCCAGCTGGTCACCGCCCTAGGGGTGGCGGTGACCCGGACCCCTGTCTGGTGCTCCCTAGGGGCAACACCTTGAGCCCTTCTTTGCCTCTTTTCTCCATCTTTGAAAATGTGCTAACACCTTAAGTGTTCCACCATATGTGCAAGTGTGTTAGCATTTTCACAATCATTTTTCAAAGGTTTTTTTCACTTCTCACCGATTGTGCACTAGTCCTAAATGCAATGCACATATTCCAACACCTAGTGACACTAGATGACTGAGTTGTCCAATAGGAGCTCCCCTCTTAATTGTACGACCATCTATCCTAAATGTGGTCACACTCTCTATAGTATCTTGACCACCAAAACAAAATGATTCTATTGCTTATACCTTTGCCTTGAGCCATTTTGTTTTCTCTTTCTTCTTTTTTAAGTTTGAAGCACATGATCATCATCACATGTCCACCATCATCACCATGGGCTTCATCTTGCTCCAACACTTGGTGTGTACCAACCTAGCTCATATGCAACACTTAATGACAAAGGTTAGTACACTAGGTTTCATCAATTAGCCAAAACCAAACTAGGGCTTTCAATCTCTCCCTTTTTGGTAATTGATGACAATCCTTCACAAAGATATGAATTAAAATCATTTTGAATTCATGTTGCTTGTCCAAGCATTTTTACCATGTGTAAAGGATCTGGACAAGTTTCATGAACCCAAATTGGTTGCATTAGCTCCCCCTATATATATGTTAAGAGTTTGGATTAAAAGTTTGCACATATGCATAGATAGGAAATGTGGGAGAGTAATATCTACCAAATGATGCTAAGGTGTAAAGAATGGACCTTTGAAGCGTGATACCAATCGGAGTGCACCAATAATACCATCCTTAGGACCACGGTTTGCTAGATTCACTTGGAAACAAAACACTAGATACCTCATGAGATCAACATTAGAGGCAAGGTACTAGCATTACTTGGAAAACAAACCAAGTGTCTAGCTATTATCCTATGCATGCTAGTTTTGCATTTCATCTCAATCATTTCTATAACTAACATACACCACACAAGCATGGATATTCAAATTTAAAACTTTAAAACTTGTGCTATGCAAGCAACCATATGTAAATGCACATTCAAATGCACCATTCAAGTTCATGAGCTTGCTCCCCTTACTTGTGTGCTCAAATTTTAATGGATCACCTTCCTATGTCATATCTCTCCCTTTGTCCAACATCTCCCTATCTTTTCTTTCTTTGTGAATATCTCTCCCCGTTTGTCATAAATTAACACAAAAGGTGAGCTCTAATTTTAGATAGGTTAGGGTGAGGATAATTTTCCTAAATTTAGTTCAATCTAGATCATTCACCAAAGAAATTTAACTCAGTTTGATCCAAGGATAAGCTTCTTCACACAACTTTCATTGGTTATCTTGCCCATATTGAGTTAAACCCTTTTAGCTCATTAGCTAGATTAAACACTAGGTTCACAAGCCCACAAACATGTTGCCAGTGTTTTGAGTAAACACCAATGAGTAAATTTGTGTTATTGCGCGTCTGGTCCGGATGGTGTGCTAAAAAGACACAAGGTTTATACTGGTTCGGGCAGAATGTCCCAACATCCAGTTCGTGGCTGCTGCTTGTGTTATTAGCACTGAAAAGTTCATAGTAGGGGTTACAAACGGGTGAGAGAGGGACAGGTCCCAAGTCTCTAATGGAAAGGTCAAAGGGGTGCTGAGAGCTTGATTGCTACTCAGTTATATGTTCGAGGTTCGATGCTAGTTGTTCTGCTGTGATGTGGTGAAATCGACCCCCTTAGTGGGGTGCCCTACTTTCCTTTTTATAGGCCAAGGGAGAGCAGGGATTACAGATGGGAGAAAAGAGGAAAACCAGAGGCAAAGGAAATCCTTCGAGGACACCGGGTCTTCCTTTTCCTCTATGCGGGCCCCGCTGACATGGTAGGCGGTGACAAGGATAGCTCCACGCCGGGCGCATGTCCGCTGACCCTGATAGGGCCATGTTGGGTGTCTGTCCGCTGATGATGCCACGTCCCATCCCACCCCGGCGGGCGATGTGGTAGACCAAGGTGCTGATCCACGGCCATACAGGGAGCTGACGGCGCAGTGACCGTACGTCCGTTACTGTAGGTGATGCGACTTTCCTTCTGGACCGTAGTGGTTGTTGTGAGCTTCCGTAAGGATCCATGCCCGAGGGCAAATGGCGGCGCCCACAACACTGTAAGGCAAATATCGGCGTCTACAATACTGTTTGGGCTCTATCATGCCTGGAAGGTCGCAAAACGCCCTTCTGTCATGTCCTGACGGTACTTTCCTGCAGGCATGTAGGGTGCGATCCTCGGTATTACGGTTGACTTGAGTGCCCTGCCTTATCTGCGCGCGTCGTTATGAAGGAGTCACACACAGACATCGGGCGAGGCAGAGCCAGCCCCTAGATGTTGGGCCATCCCTCAGACATCGGGTAAGGCAGAGCCAGCCCTCGGACGTCGGGCGAGGCGGAGCCGGCCCTCGGACATCGGGTGAGGCGGAGCCAGCCCCTCGACGTCCGGGCAAAGCGAGCCGGCCCTCGAGATGTCGGGTGAGGCGAGCCAGCTGCTCGGACATCCAGGCGAGGTGGAGCTAGCCCTCATATGTCGGCGAGGCGGAGCCAGGCCCTGGGAGTCGGCCGAGGCGGAGTCAACCCTCAAGGGTCAGGCGAGACAAGGCCCACGGCCATAAGCCCACCGAGGCGGAGCCCACCCTCGGGTCGAGACGAGGCGGGGCCCATGGTCTCGGTGGCCGGACGAGAAGGGACCCAAAGAAGCGGTGTAGTCGCGCTCTTGATCGTCTTGACGAATCAATGTTGATGGTCATTTGCTCCTCCTCTTCGGGTACCCTAATATTGGTCCCCGACACATGTCATATGCTACCACTAAATCAAGTCAATCATAAAAGCAATAGTGGTACCATATAAACATCAAATTCATTTGATTTTCATAAAATGAGCATAAGACATGTAAGGAATGACTAAATGCACTAAACAAGTCCTTAGCAAAGGATGTATGCCATGCCACACAATGGTACCTTGCTTTGCTTGAAGGAGAGGCATGTCATATAAGTGGGGGTGCATCAACACATGTTTGAGAAATCCAATATGTTCAATTCATTCCTTAGCTTGCAAAACATTTTCTCATCAAGTGGCTTGGTGAATATGTCGGCAAGTTGATTTTCGGTGCCCACACTCTCAATTGAAATGTCCCCCTTTTGTTGATTATCTCTAATGAAGTGATGGCAGACATCAATGTGTTTTGTTCTTGAGTATTGAATTGGATTGTTAGTGAGCTTCACGGCACTTTCATTGTCACATAGCAATGGCACTTGTTTGAACTTGATTCCAAAGTCATCCAAGGTGACCTTTGTCCAAAGTAATTGTGCACAACAACTACCGGCTGAAATGTACCTTTTTGGCGGTTGAAAGTGCAACACTATTTTGCTTCTTTAATGACCAAGACACAAGTGATCTTCCCAACAGTTGACATGTGCCCGATGTGCTCTTCCTATTGACCTTGCATCCTGCATAATCGGAGTCCGAATATCTAATCAGCTCAAAGTTAGACCCCTTGGGATATCACAATCCAATATTTTATGTATGCTTCAAGTACCTCAATATTGTCTTTGTTGCCTTCAAATGACTTTATCTTGGTGAGACTTGAAATCTTGCACACATGAATACACTAAACATCACATCCAGGCTTGATGCGGTCACATAGAGTAGGCTTCCAATCATAGACAGATACATCTTTTGATCCACCATGTTGCCACTATCATCACTATCTAAGTTTCCATTTGTTCCCATGGGTGTACTAATAGCTTTGGCCTCATCCATTCCAAACTTCTTGAGCATATCTTTGATGTACTTGCCTTGACTCACAAATATGACATTCTTTAATTGCTTGATTCGAAGACCAAGGAATTAACTAAGCTCTCTAATCATGGACATCTCCAACTCATTAGCCATCATTTTTCCAAACTCCTCACACAAGGTCCCAACATTTCCCTAGTGTGGCCAACTAACCATGAACGGTACGACGATCAGTCAAGGTACTATCTTCTTTTAGCTACTCAGCACTACATCCCTATTAGGAACAAGGAGCCGACTACAGGGGGTGAATAATGTTTTCTAAATTCTAATTGCTATGGCTAACCAAAACAAATACAAAATTAAATTAATTAGTCTAGCCAAGACTACACTCTCTTTATCATCACAAACACCTTACAAATGATCCTACAAGTTGTCTAAGGTGTTGAGCTAGAGGGAGCTCACCTGAACAATTCTAGTTAGCAAGGTCACACAATCCTATGCTACCAGTCAACCAAACACAAGAGAGCTCCTACAAATGCTAGTAAGCAAAGCGCACAAAAGCACAAGCTACTAACACTACACTAGCACTACTAGCTAAGCTACTTAACTACACAAGTAAACTAGCTACACAAGAGCAACAAGTACTCACTATCACAAGTAATGAACAAGTAATATAAGCTAGTGATAGGGAATTGCAAACCAATAGGCACGGTGATTTTTATTTTGAGGTTTGATTGTTTGCCAACCACTTAATCCCCGTTGAGGCAAGCCCAATCATGTTGCCGATCCTCTTGCAAGTAGCAAGCTCGCAAGCTCACACTCACCACCAAAGGGTGTGCTCCAACATGAGCACTAGAACTTGATCCAGTCAGACCACTTGACGCTCTTCTCACCTCGCTCTACTAGTAGTTGCTCCTAGTGATCCCGCGGGGCGAGCACAACACCCCTCACAATGCAGTGTCTTTGAAGCACCGCACAATCTCTATGTGTTATACAATGATGCACACAAGCCTCCAAGTCATTTAGGAGGTGGCAACCTCCAAGAGTAACAAACACACCGGCTTGGAACACGAACACCAAGTGCCACACATTGTAATCTCTCAACACACCGCACTAGGAATCATTCACTCACTTTCGCATATGAACTCTATCAATCACAAGTGACTTCGAGGGATAGATCACTCCTAAAAGGGTGGACACAAAGTCCCCAAAGTGCGAACCAAGCCCCCGGTCACCCCTCAATTTATAGAGGGAAGCAACCAAACTAGTGTTGACAGTCATTAACATCAATTATAAACCATCAATATATCATGTATATATACTTAATTCCATCACCAAACATAGGTCTAGGGGTTTAAACTAACCAATTTCATGAGTTTTGGTAAATCTATGTTTTCAGCAGGGTTTAATCAGAAAACCGTCAAGGTGGACCTATTCGTCAAAGTAAATCACGTTTATCCGTGACGAAAATAACTCAAGAAGATTCTAGAAGACTCCAGAAGGCAAACCACAAAAGAAGAGTGCAAGACCATGACATGTGGGGCTAGCCGGCCCCACCTGTAGGCTGACTGGCCCAGTGGTCCCACATGTCAGCCTCCCTTTGTTATGTCGGTTTCACACCGTCTCCTAGATCACATCTACACCATTCTTTTAAGTCGATTTGATCCAAGGGTCTAGAATTGACGCTAACCCCTATATATACTGCCTTGTACCCTCTCCAGGAGAGCCATCCTGAAACCCTAATTCATATCCTCCTCATCAAGATTAGAGCCAGCTGTCAAAAGAAGATTAGTCCTCCATGGGATCTAGTCTTGTATTAGAAATAGAGAGATAGAGTGTGATGGAAGAGTTTGGAGGTAGTATCGGCCCATCAATGCTCTCTCTACGGCTTGTAGCCTAGCGGAATCAAGTTTTTCATAAGCTTGCTTCTGAGATTTCTCTAGTAATCAACTTCTAATTCAAGTAAGTAATGTGTTTATATTGTTCTTCAGGTTTACGACTCTTTTTGAGTACTTCAATCCTTGTCATTCCTTGGTTAAAGTAGTATTCGTAGTGTAAGCGTGGTGCTTAGACTCGGTTACTCATAGATGTACCCTACATTTTAGATCGGTGGTAGCTTGTGAGGATGACTCTTATAGCCTCGTTGAATCCTCTATAGTCCACCTTCCGTTTGTAGGCCTAGCAGGATTTAGTTACTATAGGAAATATATTCTGCCTGTGTTTCCCTTAGTAATATCCTAAGAACTGAACAATAGAAGACATAGCTTATCAAAGTTATAACTAGAAGACCTTAGGGATCTCCTTTATACTCCTCTTATCTTAAGTCTTGTTGCTACTCTAGATTAAGTTAGACGTAGTTAATCTCACATGTTTCCCTGTGGATACGATACTTGGAATACTTCCGGGTAAAAGCTACAGCGGTATCCGTGCGCTTGTAGATTTATCTGTGTGCATTAATAAATATCAACAACTAGCTATCCATTTGGGCCTTCTGCTCGCACCTCTTGTGCACTAGCAGTCCAACTGCCAGGGCCCAACTAAGCTACCACGCATCGGCCACCACCGGCGGTCCAACAAGGCAACTCCACTGGTCCAACTACCAGGTCATCAGCACCTCCAACAAATCAATCTAGTGCCCTAACCACTGGATCAATCTAGTGTACACTAGAGAGCTCTAAACCACACAAATTAGCCACCAGATTAGTCTAGTGCTAAGCACCGAATTATGTGCAACATTAGTTTGAACCACCCAGCTAACTCTTGTGAACTGACTCTCCTGGTGGTCCAACCAATGCATCAGTCAGTACCAAACGCCATGCAATCGACCAAAGGGCTCGAAGCCCAAAAAGTCCCTCACGCATGATCGAGATGTGGCCTATGTCGCCACCAAAGACAGATCGATCTGTGGGCAATCGACCACCACCAGGGCCGATCCAACCACCAAGCAACCCTCACGCTTTGCGAGCTCATTGTTGCACACCCTCCTCCACAATCAATTAGTCTAGTGCCTCAAACCCTAGTCCATCGGATTAGTTCGGTAAAAGCACCAAACATGCCTTTGAGTTCTTCCTTAAACCTGATTCAAAATAATTTTCAAATATTTTGAAAAATCACTAACTTCAAGTGTTGCACACAAGACAACAACCACCTTTTGCACTTGTTAGCATTTTCAAATCATTTCACAAAGGTTTTCAAAATCTTTTTCAACCGCCACTCGATCCTAGAGATGAATGTAATGTTAGATCACTCAGGTGGGTCGCACTAGATGACCGTTATGCAAATAAGTTTGCCCCTCTTGATAATACAATCATCTATCCTAAACCTGGTCCAGTACTTCTCTACTCAACCTTTGACCGGTGAAATGAAATACCCTACAAATATACCTTTTTCTTGTGCATTCTATTTTGTCTCCTTTGTTAGTGATGCCACACAAAGCATCCAACCTCCATCAAGCCACTTGTAATCAACACAGATCTTCAAATGGCTTGATCCCCCACAGATGATATGATCCACTTCATGTCATCACATGGCCTTATTGGTCCATCAATTGTAGCCTTGCTTGCCCTTCATCATTGCACCCGGTCCATCAATGCCAAGCCTTTCTCTCTAGCTTCACCGCCTCGATGGTCCATCGCACCTGGACCTTTAGCTTGCCCTTCACACTAGCAACCCTATCCTCCATAGCCAAGCCTCGCCTCTTGATCTTCTCCACCTAAACACATGACACCATGTCATGTCTCATATGCAATAAGCTCCTTCATTTGACTAGTTGGGCACTTGTAACATGTCCAAGGCACCTATCCACCATGGCTCTATGTATTGCTCACACTAGTGTACCTATAGACTAATCAATTGTGTATTCTCAAATAAAACACATTAGTCCACTTAGGATTGTTACTCAATTACCAAAACCGAACTAAGATCTTTCAATCCTGTGCCAAATCCACATGATTAGGTAGTCACCACTAAGTACTCAGCTTGTCACACTAATACATGACATGTGGTCTGTTCGGTGGTTACTCTGACTCACTATAACAGAGAGATGGCCCTTAGCTACTCCACAAGCTACATCACTCAAGATCCAACACTCGTAGTGACCTTACCCCTTGCTTGAGCCAATTCTCACAGCAAGTTAATAACTTAAGTCAAAATTCAAAGGTGGCCTTAGTCAAGTTGTTAAATATAATAAGTTATTCCCCTTAAGTGAATGTTAATTTAGTTCTTAAACATCCTTACTCCTGAGCATGAGATTCAACCACAATATTAATTTCTAAACCATGATTGTGAGAGAGGAATCTAGGGAGTTGAAGAGGGGATTAATGAAGTTACTCTTGATGGTTTGCTAAATTGAGGTCACCAAGCTCAAGCTTGTCTTCTTGATGTTCTTGCATCCATACGAGGGAAGGGTTTCTTATTGCTTGAGGGAGGTGAAATTGGAGGGAGTGCTCCTTGAATCAAGCATGCATGTGAATTAGAGATGGAGTTGAGTTTCTAGACATAGAGGGGAGATGAGATCCGAAGCTTACACTTTGGAATGGAGCGAGAGTCATGATCTTCATCTCCTTCGTTTAAACAGAGCACAAGATTAGAGAGAGGATTTGTTCATGAAAATGAACTAGAGTGAGATTCTTGAGCTTACACTTATGAGAGCGAGGGAGGGAGGTTGAACTTCATCTTCTTCTCTATCTAGGTATAATCTTGAGCTTAAATTCCTTCTCTTTTCCTTCTTCTCTTCTTTTCTCCCCCTTCTTTCCCTTTCTTGTTCTTCCTTTCTATGCTTTGTTCTAGAGATAGAGGAGGGGAAGGGGGAGGAGAGTGGTGAGTTAGTAGGGAGATATGATGGGCCTAGTTATGGTGAGTTGAGAGTGATGACTCGTGGCTTGACAAGTGGGGCCAAGGAGAGAGAGAGAGGACAGCTCACTCATTTGCATGTTTGCGTAATGTATGATCTGGGGACGGTCCGTAAAACCTCATGGAGTCTATCGTGCTGACAAGTCAACTAGGGTTTCACTAGTGCGAATGGTGCCGAACAGTCTGAGGGTGCCTTTGACTTTTTTGTTTTGCTGATTAAAGTGTTGGGTTTTCCGAAGGGGTTTTCACAAGGTTTTAATTTGGAACGACCATCGGGTCATGACAACATTGGCATATAAGTGCTCCAATTAGATGTCATTCAATCGGAATACACGCAAGAAGAAGTTGAATTTATGCACCTTATTAGTGAACACCATATGATATTGTTGTTAATATGTCAACATCACCCTATCATACATTAGGCTCATTGTGATTAGGTTTGTCATGTCGTCCCAAGTGCTCAATAAACATGTACATTCATCCCAATCTCCATTAATGTTGTTCACCGGCTTCACCACCGGTCAGTATCTAGTAGTCGGTGAGGACGGCGTCGTCCCAATATATATGTCGTCCCGCTGTGGGGTTGGAAAAATTGGGACAAAATTTCCATTCCTCCTACACCAATTTGGTGGTGCCTCACTACACATGCTCACCGCCTCCATCTCTTGGTGGTATAGGGCGTGTCTACTCCCTGCCACTCCTCCTTACCACCATTCCTGCTTACCACTGCGTTGGTCGATTCTTATTCCTCCTCACTAGCATGCCCACTCGCCGTCGACGCCGGTACCCATGATCACGTCCGGCGCAGCCTTGGTCAACGCCCTTGGAGAGCCTTTGTGTTGCCGATAAGGATGACCATATGACCTCTCACCAATGCCATCGACCGCCACTCCCCTGCCGGCTCAACTATCACTAGTAGAGAACAGACCTTTGATCCTCGGCCAAAATGGGCTCTAGTCCCGGCATTTTTTGCGCCCGAGACTAGAGAGACCTTTAGTCCCGGTTGGTGGATCCAACCGGGACTAAAGGTCCCTGCCCAATGGCTACTGCACCAGACAGAGGTGGCAGGAACCTTTAGTCCCGGTTGGAGCCACCAACTGGGATTAAAGGTAGACTTTTACTCCTCGTTGGTGGCTCCAACTGGGAGTAAAGGTCTACTCCCGGGCCGTGGCTACGCAAGGGTTGAAAGTTACCTTTAGTCCCGGTTGGAGCCACCAACCGGGACCAAAGGTCCCCTTTATATCCCGCCATCTCCTTCTTCCTCCCGAGCCCGAGCTCAAGACATTTTGAAGCTCACTGCACTAGTGTTCTTGCTTCCTCCCTCCATTGTTCCTCCATCCATTCTTCGATTCCTCCGTCGATTTCTTTGATTCCTCCATCGATTTTTCAGTTGTAAAGGTTACCAATCTCATACTCTCATTTTTCATCATTGGCTTATCTCATATTGTTCACTATATATATATTATTTTTATGGTGTTTTTTTTATTTGTAAACAATTTGAGCTCAAAATAACTTATAGTTTGCATATTTGGATGAAGAAAGGTTAAAGTAGGTATTTAAAATTAGTATTCACTTTTTATTTCTAGCATGCATAGTACACTTCATTGTTTAGAGATATAGATAATTTTATAGTTTCTTAATTTTATTTGTTTATAAAATGAGAAATTTATAGTGTATTAAAAAATGAGTAGAGAGTAGATGGCAACTGCTTCTGGGTCCTCGGCCTCTCATGGGTTTCCAAAGCGACTTAGGCTGGGCCTCCCTCTCATTCCATGCGGCAAGTGTCGTGATGAGACGAAGATTGTGATGGAGTACCGAGTGAAGAAGGAGGGTCCCAACAAGGGTCGTATCTTCTACAAGTGTCCGGATCGCAATGTGAGTTATTTTATCGTATTTTATGATTATGGTTAGTTTATACCTATTTTCATGATGGTTGTGATTAAAGTTCTATTTTTTTGTTTTAATTTCAGTGGGATGGCAGTGGACGATGTTCAGGCTTCTGCTGGGAGGAAGAGTATGTTGAACTCGTGCAAAAATATCTTGCACAACAAAAGAATCTGGTGGCTAATGAGGCGTTGATCCAACCGGAAGAAGCCCAAAGATGTTGCACAATCGGGGATCTGCACTGTTTTAGTTGAGATTGGTCGCGAAATCCTTGTGCTCCTAAAATATATTTTAGCTTTAGTTCTTTTAGTGGTAGTTGGGATTGTCTACATTGTAGCGATGCTTTCATAAATTTGTACCTTTTGTGGTGGCACGCATGTTGTATAAATAATTAATTATGATCTAGGTTTTAATATGGTATTTATGTCATGTAATGCAGATGAGCCGGCATTGGATGTATAATGCTGATCGCCGCTCCCAAGAGTTCATTGACGGCGTGCATTCTTTGTTACGTGCGGCCGAGGCAAACAAATGCGACGGTTTCATGTGCTGCCCATGTGCCATATGTAAGAATACGGTGGAATATCCTTGCTCAAGGACTCTTCATTCACACTTGTTCAAGTCGGGTTTCATGCCAAACTATATTTGTTGGACGATGCTTCCGATGGTAATGGAAGAATGTGAAGAAGAACACTGGGACGACAATGATATTATTCCTGATGGTGCGTGCTTCAATGATACTGCAATGGGAGAAGCTGAAGAAGAGGTAGCCGTAGAAGATGAGTCTGCTGATGATCTTTGTCAGGTCATTCATGACGCACAAAGAGAATGTGAAAGTGAAAAGGAGAAGATCAAGTTCGAGCGGATGCTAGAAGATCACAAGAAATTGCTATACCCAACTTGTGCTGCAGGGCAGAAAAAGTTGGGAACCACACTAGAATTGCTGCAATGGAAGGTAAAGAATGGTGTATCTAACAAGGGATTTGGAGAGTTACTAAAAATCCAAAAGAAGATGCTTCCGAAGGAGAATGAATTGACCGCCACTACCTATGAAGCAAAACAAGTTGTCTGTCCTATGGGGCTAGAAATCGAGAAGATACATGCATGTCCTAATGACTGCATCCTCTACCGTGGCAAAGAGTACGAGAAATTGGATGCATGCCCGGTATGCCATGCATCGCGGTATAAGATCAGGCGAGATGACCCTAGTGATGTTGAGGGCGAACGTCCGCGGAAGAAAATCCCTACCAAGGTTATGTGGTATGCTCCTATAATACCACGCTTGAAACGTCTGTTCAGAAACAAAGAACATGCAAAATTGTTGCGATGGCACAAAGAAGACCATAAGGTAGACAATATGTTGAGACACCTTACTGATGGGTCCTAGTGGAGAGCAATCGACAGAGAATTCCTGGAGTTTGCAAATGACGCAAGAAACTTAAGGTTTGCTTTAAGTACAGATGGTATCAATCCTTTTGGAGAGCAGAACAGTAGTCATAGCACTTGGCTTGTTACTCTAAGTATCTACAACCTTCCTCCTTGGTTATGCATGAAGCGAAAGTTCATTATGATGCCTATGCTCATCCAAGGCCCGAAGCAACCTGGCAATGACATCGATGTGTACCAGAGACCACTTATTGACGAACTTCTCATTTTGTGGAATAAAGAAGGTGTACGTGTGTGGGATGAGTACAAATAGGAACACTTTGATCAGTGAGCATTGTTGTTCGTAACAATCAATGATTGGCCTGCTCTAAGTAATCTTTTAGGATAGTCAAATAAGGGATATAATGCATGCACACACTGCTTCAATGATATTAGAGGTGTATTCTTGAAAAAAATTTGAAAGGTCGTGTACCTTGGCCATCGTTGATTTCTTCCTGCAAATCACCTAGTAAGAAAGAAAGGCAAGCATTTTAAAGGGAAGGCAGACCACCTGACCAAGCCTCGTAACCGAACCGGTGAGGATGTACTCGATATGGTCAATGATGTGAAAGTCATCTTTGGAAAAGGACATGGCAGCCAACCTGTTTCGAATGACGCTAACGGTCACGCACCCATGTGGAAGAAGAAGTCCATATTTTTAGAGCTACCCTATTGGCAAGTCCTAGAGGTCCGCAGCTCGATCGACGTGATGCACCTGACGAAGAATCTTTGTGTGAACCCGCTAGGCTTCATGGGTGTGTATGGAAAGCCTAAGGACACATTTGAAGCACGACAGGACCTGTGTTGTTTGAGAGAAAGAGACAACCTACTTCCAAAGAAGACAGATGATGGACGCCATTACTTACATCCTGCCAGCTACACTCTAAGCAAAGAGGAGAAGGAAATCATGTTTGAATGCTTAAACAACATCAAGGTACCATCTAGATTCTCCTCGAATATAAAGGGTATTATAAATGTGCCAAAGAAGAAATTATGTAACTTAAAGTCCCATGACTGTCACGTTCTCATGACGCAATTACTTCCAGTTGCATTAAGAGGAATTCTACCTCCAAATGTACGTCTAGCCACCGTGAAGCTATGTGCATTCCTCAATGCAATTTCTCATAAGGCAATTGAACCAACTGATCTAGCTAAACTACAGAATGATGTGGTTCAATGTCTCGTCAGCTTTGAGTTGGTGTTCCCTCCTTCCTTCTTTGATATCATGACACACCTCCTAGTTCACCTAGTCAAGGAGATTTTCATTCTCGGTCCTGTGTTCCTACACAACATGTTCCCCTTAGAGAGATTCATGGAGTCTCAAGAAATATGTTCACAACCGTGCTTCGCCTGAGAAGGAAGCATCGCCAAGGGCTATGGAAATGAAGAGGTCATTGAGTTCTGTGTTGACTTTATTCCCGACCTTGACTCGATTGGTGTTCCTGAATCGAGACATGAGGGGAGACTAAGCGGAAAGGGGACACTAGGGAGGAAAACATATATTAGTACGGAGGATGATTATTTCAATAAAGCGCACTACACAGTTCTACAGAACTCCTCTTTGGTAGATTCGTATATTGAGACACAAGGATCTCTTACGATCCGAGTTTCCAGGGAAGACTGAAGCTTGGATTACGCGTAAGCACATGGAAACTTTCAAGTGTTGGTTGCAAAAAAATGTCAAGGTGATGAGAGCATCCATGAGCAATCAGATTTATTGGCTATGCAACCATCATGGCATATCGTCACATACAAAGGGTACGAGATAAATGGGAACATATTCTACACAGTAGCCCAAAATAAAAGGAGTATCAACCAAAACAGTGGTGTCCGCATAGATGCCATAGACCCAAATGGGAATAAGCAGACATATTATGGCCGCATAGATGAAATATGGGAACTAGAATATGCACCTACTTTGAAGATCCCATTGTTTAAGTGCCAATGGGTCAAGGTGACCGAAGGCGGGGTAACAGTAGACAACGAGTATGGAATGACAACAGTAGACCTTAGTAATATTGGGTACAAAGACGAACCATTCGTCCTTGCCAAGGATGTGAATTAGGTGTTCTATGTCAATGATATGTCTACCAAACCAAAAAGAGGGAAAAACGATAATGACTCAACCAAAGAGCCAAAACGCCACATAGTTCTTTCAGGGAAAAGAGTCATCGTGGGAATTGAGGACAAGTCAGACATGTCAGAAGATTATGAAAAGGATGACCGAATTCCGCCCTTCAAAGTGAACAAAGACCCTAGCATCTTGGTAAATGATGAGGACACTCCATGGTTACGACGCGATCATAACCAAGGGACATACGTAAAGAAGAAGTTCACTGTTGTGCCCACTTGATGATATAGTGATTTAATGTAGTGTGTGTTTGAGATATTATGTAATAATTGTGAATTCAGATGTTTATTATGTCATGTTTCAAATTAAATCAATGTTTGTTTTGGTGGGATTTCTCTCTCAAAAAGTTAAATTAGGATATTGTGATGAAAAATTAAAATATTAACGTTAAAATGATGTGAAAACAAATTTCCTGTCCAAAACCAATAGTTTTAATAATTTTAATTAAACACTACATTTTTGCATTAACGAAATAATAAATATTAGTTACATTATGTTTTATAATTATAACAAAAAATAAAAAAGTTAGGTTATAGATTTTTCCTATGTGCAATAAAGAAAAAGAAAATCCATATTTTTAACAAAATAATTTTATGCCTTTTATTTAATTTACTATGTATTTAACAAGACTATTGCATTTCTATTAAAAAATTTTGCTCAAAACATGCGGGAAACGAAACTGCAGCCCACCTTTACTCCTGGGTGGGAAGCCCACCAGGGAGTAAAGGTGGGCTGCAGTTTCGTTGCCCGCCAAAAAAACCTTTGCTCCCGGCGCGTGTTATACGCACCGGGAGTAAAGGACCTTTACTCCTGGTGGGGGGCTGGCACCGGGAGTAAAGGGGTGTGGCATATATATGCCAGTGCCCAAACCCCTCGTCGCCCCATCTTCTTCCTTGCATTGTCGATCTTCGCCGCCGCGCGCGCCATCGCCGATTCCTTTCCCCCTCTGCGCCCACGCCACCCGGCCTGCCACACCGAGGACGCCTCCGCCACCCCGTTCGACGCCGGTCGTCGCCACCACCTCGCGCGCGTATACGGTCCTTGCGCGTGTGTTCGCCGCGCCGCTGCCGCCGCGACCCCGTCGACCCGGCCCCAACATCGCCGCCAACCTCGGTCCCCACGACACCCTCCACCTCTACGCTGACCACACCGACCACCGTCCTCGTCGTCGGCCCTCCACCACGCGCGCCCACGCGCCACCCTCCACCGCATGCCGACGACCTCACGGCGCCAGCTGCAGCCCACCCCGGCCCGACGCGCGGGCCACACCCTCCAGCGCATTGACCGCAGCCCCGGCCCAAGCCGCTCACGTCGTCGTCGTCAACAGAGACCGCAGTGTGTGCGCCCCTGACGCCGGTCGCCACCATGCCGATACGGCCTGGCCCGCTCTGCTGCGCCGACCACCGCCCCGGCCCACTCTGCGCCGACGTCGAGACCACGCCGCTCGTCTTGCCGTACGTCCTTGTCCTCGATCGCGATCCATATGTTTTCATCATTTGTATTCATATGCATGTATATATACGTCGCGGAGCATCGCTGCCCTCGTTCGCCCATGCGTTTCTATGTATAGGGCGGAGCACCGCCGCCCTCGTTCACCCTAGGGTTTAGGGTTTATACGGCGGAGCACCGCCGCCCTCGTTCGCTCTAGGGTTTAGGGTTTATACGGCGGAGCACCGCCGCCCTCGTTCACCCTAGGGTTTAGGGTTTATATGGCGGAGCACTGCCGCCCTCGTTCGCCCTAGGGTTTAGGGTTTATACGGCGGAGCACCGCCATCCTTGTTTGCCCTAGATTTAGGGTTTATACGGCGGAGCGCCGCCGCCCTCGTTCACCCATGTGTACAAACATATATACGGCGGAGCGAAGCACCACCACTCTCGTCACACCATCCTCTTTCGCGGCCTAGTCGATCAACATTCGTATTATCGTTATCGTTAACGCTAAACAATCACACTAGGGCGAATTGCGTCGATGACTAGGGCAAACCGCGTTGTTGATGTCACCGACGTGGTTCGCCCTAGTCACCGACGCAATTCGCCCTTGGCCGTTTATGTATAGCCCTAATTCGCCCTAGTACCGACGCAGTTTGTAACACCCTAGGTGTTTGGCTTTCACTAATTGCATTTCATTTCATTAACATGTGCATCATCTATCTCATCATGCCTTTGTTACTGAAACATGCATATGCAACATTTTCCAATTGTGTATGTTTCCTACTTAAGTGTTGTGAATAGTAATGGTGTAACATGTGAATGCAACCTGAGTTTCTTATATCTTGAAACATGGCAACATGGTAATAATGTGACAAGTATAGAATAACAACAAAGTCATGCAACATGTGAAACATTGCATTGCAACATATGAGTGAATTGCTTGTTTTAGTTGCTTTATCACATGTGATCATTAAAGGTTGGTATAACAATTTGGTAAAGTGGTTGATCATGGTCTATTACACCTTAACTATACTTAGGTTACTTGTTGGGACATTGTTCATGTAGATCAAAATGACCAAAATGCCCTCAAGTGGAGGTTTGACTTGAATTGACCCTTGGAGTGTCACTGTTTGACTATTTCAAAAGACCAACTTAGAAATCTTGCATGGCTGTACACGCTTTACAAAAGTTGTAGCTAATTTATTAAGGAACAAAAGTTGTTTTATGACCAACTCATGAAAATGTGTGGAACATGCTCAAACATGGCCCACAAGTCAGAAGTTCATGATGATTTCACTGAAAAATTTGTCTAAGTCTTAAACTGCAATTTCAGTTGGATCAGGCCAACTTGGGCTTCATTTAACTTCTGATCCATGGCGAATTAGAGGATGGTCCTTGAAAATAAATGGTAGATGGATGGTAGGCCTACAATTTTCATGTACACTGTTTTTGCAAACGAGCAACGGATTAGTCAGGATAATGCGTTGAAGTCGCGCTGTCAGGCTGATCAAATCGACTGAATGGCTTGCTACAGTGTTTCGACAGGTTCAGATTTTCACCGCCGCATGGCGCCACCCGTCGCCGCTCGCCTGAGCGCGCAGGCTATGCGCCGCGGGCGCCCTGGCAAGGCCAGCCGCGTCATGGAGCACCCCAGCGCCTGCCCGACCGAGTCGCCCGCTCCATTTCTCATCTCTCGCCTCCCACAGCGCGCAGCACCGAAGCCATCCGCCATTGCTAGTCAGACCTTCACCCTCGCCTAGCTCCCGCGTCCTGGCAAAAACTCGTCGCCCAGCTCACCCAGAGCCTCGCCGTGTTTCCCTCTACCTCCTCCACCCCACCGTTTTTCCCCACCACCGCCTTGTCGGACCTCGCCGGAGTTAGCGCTCCACGCGGCCAGCTCTCCTCGCGCCATTGCCGTCCCTCCTCTGCCTTGCGCTAGGTCTAAGGAGCACTGAGGAAGCTCGTAGGGTCACCATTAGGGGCCGCGACACCGTAGTTTCGTCGGAGCAGGTCAAGCCGCGGCCGAGCGCCGCCGTGGCCATCGCCACCCCCTCTAGCTGCGTCATTTGCTGCAATAGATGGTTCCCCTATGTCCGCTTGGGTGAGGCGAAAACGTTGGCACCGTTGCCTTCGCCGGAGGAGCCACCGGCGGCGAGTTGCGCCGTCGTCTTCCTCCGCTCCCCTGTCTGTCTCGCTGACGCGTGGGCCCCTCCCGTTAGTCGCCATGGCTGAGGCGGGAGCCCAGCGTGGGCCATGCCGTTGTCTGGGCCGCTTGCGCACGCGTCATGGGCCGCCGTTCCCTTGGGCTGGCCCAGTAGCTGTGTAGGTTTTCCATTTTTGTTTTGTTTAATTGTTTTTCACAGTTTTGTGTATAGATTCAAAAATGTGTAACTCAAGTTTGGTAGATCCAAATGTTATGGTTCCAATTTTGTTAAGTTCCTGGTCATGTCTAGTATTTAATAAAAATATTATATGAGCACATGTTTTAGAAATTCTGGATGAATTAAATAGGACTTTGAAATGTGTTTTTGGATACATGCAAACTTGTTTGAATTTTATCTTGAGTTTCTGTGGTCCAAAAATTATGAAATTTTTGGGTAATCTATTATTGCTTAGTAGAAGCTCTGGTTAAAATTTCAGAGGTAGTGCATGTGTAGTTTTTGAGTTATAGAATTTCCTTTTATCAATGGATGGATCTTGTGTGAATTTTCATAATTTTTCTATAGATCCAGTATAGGTAAAATTTGGTGAGTAAGGTTCTTATGCTAGAATGAGGCTAGGAAAAATGTGAAATCTGTTGCTTGACACTTTTCATTAGGGTTTCCTAATTATGCTAAAAATAGGCATGCCACTTGTTATTTTGGATATAGCAAGTTTTGCTTGCTCAATGGCTTTGAAATTTTTATGGTAGTCTATGTGAAGCATGAGATAGCTACTGTAATTTTTGTAGATTTTTATGAACAGTTTTCCTATATGTTGCTTTAATCACCTAATTAACTAAATAAATTAGAAAAGGATATTAAATGATTTATTTAGAAGTTGGCATTATACTTTCTAGTGTTCCTCTGGTATGTGTAACAAGCTGGTAAACTTGGTTTGGTCAAATTAGGCTTTTGCATCATCATCAAATAATTAAGTTAGTAACCCTGTCATTGCGGGATAGATTCTAGGTTTACTGGAATTTGATTTGGTTAACTTAAGAATCATGCTTTGATGTTTCCAAATGAATTGTAGAGAATTTCATAAGCTTTCCAGAATGTCCTCTTGCAAGTCATTTGGATTTGTAGAACTCTGGTTGTGATTGAATTAAGGGACTATTTGTGTGCATATGAAACTTTAAATGTTGATTTATGTATACCTTTACTATTTCTAAGTTTGTGGTAATGTTCCTAGGTGTTAGGCCTTTAACTGAAGATAAGAATCTTTATCTTAGGTTATGCAAGTTAGGTAAGTTGATCTTGTTCTTCAAGTTAAGTTAGATACCTGTTTTAAAGTGATTTGAATAGAGCTATTCTTAATCGGTAAACGAGTGTCCAGTAATGTTTTCGTTAAACACTTACTGTGATTCATTAATCATGAGCATCATGTCATTCCTTATGCATCCATGATATTTATCTCGTGCATCGGCATGCAATAGGTGTACCGGAAGGAGTGACCCTGCTGGAATTCGAGGAACTGAGCGAGCAGCATCAGCCGACACCGGAGGTTCAGGAGGTGCAACCTTCAGAAGAAGTGCCAGACGAGGTCGCCGTTGAGTGCCCGGATCACCGTCCCTGCAACTTTGTGAAAGGCAAGCCCCGGAGCATATTAAGCCTCCTAATTTCCGAAATGCAGTTATAGTATTATTATTATATATCTATATATATTGTTGCATTAAGTTTAGGTGTTGGATGCAAACAATTGTCGCATTGGTTACCCAATCCTTGTCCGTATATTGTTACCCTAAATCCTATGTAGCTCAAAGCTCGTGTAGTGCTTAGCCTCGCTTAAACGCTGGTAGAAGTCGGGTGATTTCTGTCACCTGCGAGATATAGGAATATACATGTGGCACGGTTGGCTATATTTGCTATCGTGGAAAAGAACCGGTCTTAATTTGAAATGAAGACCCAAGCGGAGGCTTTGCCGGTTTGCAATGACTCCGTCAGTCGCTTAAGGGACTGATTCTTGGAGCCTTTCTGCTCATGTTGAACGATGCCTCTCTCTTAGTTGGTCGTGTCCGAAGACCGACCACGAACCCGAGTAGCTCACCTCGTGCCGAGGAGTCGATAGTATAAAGTGCGCCTCGGAAGGGAGCCGTGGCGTGAGTCCAAGGCGGTGATTTAAAAGTCCCGATCGTCATGGTAGAAGGGTAATCCCTGAGAGTGCTGGCGCTGATCGAACCCGCGAATTTGGTCCTGAGTTGTTCCAAAGGTGACCCACGGCTACCCTTGCAAAGTATGCCAAGGTGAGAGTTAGGAATACCCCTCACCGAAGTTCTAATTTGATTCGAGTCACCGTCTCTCCCGGTTAGTGAGAACTTGACGGGCTTATCTCCAATGTAGATGCACTAAATAACATAATGGTTCGTAAATGATGATATGATGATGACAAACCTTATTATACCTATGGTTAATATTGTTTGCTCCTAATAAGTGAGTGCTCTAGTACAAAAAGCTAATCTAGTGGACAGTAAAGGATGATAAGCTTGATGCTAAGTTTAAATTGGTTACTATAATCATAAGCTCTTTATGCAACTGTGTCAAGCTAGCCCACCTCATAAGCCTTGCATGATCCTTGGTGTCTTTTATTTCTGGTTTTTGTCGGGTAAGTCTAGCTGAGTACCTTCTCGTACTCAGGGTTTATCTCCCACTTGTTGCAGATGACCAGTTCTACTTTGGTTGCTGCAAGTATTGCCTTCTCCTAGCTGGGGATGAAGACTAGGCCGTTGGGCGCGGTCTCTACTAGTTCTCGTACCTGATAATGCTTTTGTGGGACATGACTCAGATCTAGCAATGTATTTGAAACTATGAAGTTATGTACTAAACTATGTTGCTTTCGCGCATTTGAACTTGGTTTGTAATATTTTATTTGAACTCTGATGGATGTAATCCGAATGCTACTTATGAAATGTTGTAACGGATGATGTGTTGTGTTGAATCACTATGATCTTGGTTTGTATGTCGAGAGTTGGTTGAAATCCTTCATGATTTCCGGACTACCGGGATTATGGGAGCTTAAGTACAGGAATTTGATCGCTTCGGTGATTGTTTTTGTACTTACGTTCTTATGATTTGGTCGGTTCTGTTACAGCTGGCATCAGAGCAAGATTCGACACTAAACATGTCATTTGTGTATTTAAAACAAAAGTATTTATGAAAATCCTAAACTAAATACTAAGTATTGCCAGTGGTCATATCCCTTATGCCCAAATAAGGACTCTGAGGTGGCTTATTAAGTACTAACTTGGGGGTTACTGCTTGTTTCTGTTTCGTCGTCCATACGGCGTGCTATTGTATGGATGCCATCCGCTTGGGTGGTAATGTATGGATCAAAATACCTCTACGCCTCGGTAAGTGGGAGTTAGTGAGAGCATGACCGTCCAACCGCCGTCGGTCTAGGGGAGAGTAGTTGTGGTTGCTCGCATACTTACATGTTCAATCATGTATCTATGAGAGTACTTAAATGTGGGTATCTCTGACGGGTAGCTGTGATACTAGAGTATATGCATCGGGGGATGTATGTATGAAAGTATTTAGTTTACTGCTTGCTTTTTATGCATTTGGGAAATTATCAATGAAATGAAATTTTCTCTGTGTACACTAACAACGTATCGTTGTAGATCGACTAGCTACCATATACGAGAGAACGTATGTATGCCACCGTATATTTCGCTAGCCTTTAAATCTTGCTAGGTTTGTGAGGGCGTACGGATCGTGCATGCATCATGTTCAAGCATACATGGCATTTCTTGCATTACTCCCTCCTTTAAAATATGATTGTCCCGACTAATTAAATTTCATATCCCTTAAATGATTCTCCCTTACGCTGCAACTTTTTTTTCTGACAGATGGCGCCATTTAAACTCACTTCTTTCAGAAGTCCGCTTGGAGGCAGGGCGCCTCGTCACCGTTTAGCTCCTCGTGAGCCCCGTCCTGAACCTACTGAGGCGGAAAGGATGAGGACAGAGCTAGCTCGGGTGACTGCTGAGAGGAATGTGGCTCAGCACCGCTTGGAGCAAGTAACACGGAAAGGGACCAAGAGACCCTTGAGGTTCGAGGTTGACAGCTTGCTCACCGTGAATCGTGAAACGCATGTTGATTCACGTGATGAACCAAAGGAATGAAGCCTCGCACGAAGAGAATGTGTTGAGAGCGCTGACAGGTGGAGTTAGAGCAAAAGTGGCGCTTCTTTGAAGAGTACAATGACCATCTCCATGAGGAGGTTCACCATTACACAATCAACTTCACCCTCTCCGCCACCTTGATGATGAGGACGAGATGGGCTCTGGTGTCATCATGGCTGAAGGTGATGATGACATGGAGGTCAATGGACCTGAGGACATTCCACCTGATGAGGAGGAAGATGAGGAGTTAGAGCCTGCTAGTGATGAAGATGGAGGAGAGATCTTCGACACTGACTCCGAGGACGATGCGTAGTTTAGCTTACTACTTAGCTAATGCGCAAGAGCTAGTCTTTTGTTGATCCTCATGCATAAACGAGGAGCTTTGTAATAAGTTAATCGTTGGGATGTAATATCGAACCATAAGTTATCTTTGGATGTAAGTTTGGAACCACTATGGCTTGGATGTAACATATCGAACGTATTATGCTCCACGTATGTGAGCCTTTGTTAAATGTCGTCTTTGCGGTCTATGGATCTCGTTGTTGGTTAAGTTCATCACATTTATGTGTCAATCGATGTGCTTGATGAGTTGTGTGGTTGTGATGAATGATTGTGCCTCTGTTGATTATATGAATGCATTCCCTCCAATGGACTCAGTTTGGCATAATTATACGATTCATCTACAAAAATTTCCACATCGGCAGTGCTCATTGGCTATACATTTTGCAAATGGCTCATAACCTTCGTCATGGGTCGTGGCATGGGAAATGAGGAACAACCACCTCGCCACCACCCACACCAAATTGGTGATGATGCAGACGGTGCCGGAAAAAGTCGATTGCATGCTAGGCTGAGGCTATGCGCCGATGGCTAACCATGAGGATCGGCATGTCCGCCAGGGGACCCGAGCCGAACCAAATCAAACAAACTTTAAGGACTTCATGGACACAAAGCCTCCTATCTTTCGTGAGGTAGAAGAACCATTATAAGCTGATGAATGGTTAAGCACGATAGAGCAAAGGTTTGGATTGCTCCGTTTGATCGAGGGTATGAAGGCCACATATGCAGGACACCAGCTCAAGGGCCTCTGCAGTATCCGTGGACCCATCACAGGGACCACCTTCCCTGCTAACGTTGAGATAGTTTGGAACCAGTTCCAGGCAGCTTTCCGGGGACACTTTATCCCTCCTGGTCTCATGGCCATTAAGCATACCAAGTTTATGAAGCTAACCCAAGGCAACAAGAGTCTTAATGAATACCTCCAGACATTCAACAACTTGGCGAGGTATGCTCCTGAGTTCGTTAATACTGATGCCAAAAAGATAGCTAGCTTCAAGAGGGGACTTCCCCCAAAACTGATGAAGTCTATGGGCAACTGTAAGTGTGTCACCTTCAATGAGTTTATCAGTGACACCCTAACTCAAGAGAATAATGATAAGGTATATGCGGCTTCCAAGAACCGCAAAAGAAACTTTCAGGCAGGTGCTTCTCAGTCTAAGGCACCAATGGTATCAAGACCCAGTACCGTCCACCCAATGCTAATGTCCGGTACCGCCCACCTCAGAAAAAGAATCAAGCTAAAACTGGTTTTCGCAAGGGGTACACAATTTCCTTGCCAAAGAATACCTCTGGGCAGGGCAGCTCCAATGTCCCACCAGCTAACAGGCCGTGTTGGATCTGTAACCAGCCTGATCATTAGGCAAATAAGTGTCCCTATCCTTCCAAGCGTAATGCTCAAGGAAACGTCTGTCGTATGTGTTCACTACACTCTTGTGGAGGAAATTCCTCTTTGGTGAAGTGGTCACCACCGGTAAGTTTCTTGTTAGTGATCACCTCAGCTTGTGCTCTTTGATTCAGTGTGCTTCACATTCCTTTGTGAGTTCTACTTTTGCATCTAAGCATAAGATGAATGTGATTACAATTGTCAAGGGTGGTTATTGTATTAGTGTCATTTGGGAATAATATCATGACTAACCAAGTAGTAAAAGATGTAAAGCTTGAGATTGGGGATCGAGAGTTCCTTACGGATCTTGTAGTTCTACCGGGGGTAGGAATTGATATAATCCTAGGAATGAAGTGGATGAGTGGGAATGGAGTGTTGATCGATACGTCAACCCGTGTGGTAATGTTGAGGGATCCTATGGATAAGAAGGGTTTTCTAATGCAGTTACATCGTGATATCTCTATTCACAATACAGCCAATGCTACCCTAGCCAAAGCCATTGAGGATCTACCAGTTGTCTATGAGTTTCCAGATGTCTTCCCTGATGACTTGCCTGGATTACCTCCGGACCGTGATGTAGAATTCAAGATAGAACTCATTCCGGGTACGGCTCCTATTTCTCGAAGGCCCTATAGAATGCCGCCTAATGAGTTGGCTGAGCTGAAGAGTCAGTTGAATGAGCTATTGAAGAAAGGTTTGATTCGGCCTAGTTCTTCTCCTTGGGGTTGTCCGGCTATCTTTGTGAAGAAGAAGGACGAATCTTTGCGCATGTGCGTGGATTATCGACCCCTTAATGCTGTTACCATCAAGAACAAATACCCTCTTCCTCGCATCGATATTCTGTTTGATCAGCTCTCCAAAGCTAAGGTATTCTCCAAGATCGATTTGAGGTCTAGTTACCATCAGATCAAAATTTGTCCTGAAGATATACCTAAGACAACTTTCTCTACTCGTTATGGCTTGTTCGAGTACCTTGTCATGTCCTTTGGGTTGACAAATGCTCCGGCACACTTTATGTACCTGATGAATTCTATATTCATGCTAGAATTAGACAAGTTTGTCGTCGTGTTCATTGATGATATCCTGGTATATTCTCAGAATGAAGAAGAGCATGCTGAACATCTGAGAATTGTCTTAACTCGGTTGCGTGACAACCAGCTTTATGCTAAGTTCAGCAAGTGTGAATTCTGGTTGAACAAGATACCTTTTCTAGGTCATGTGTTATCTGGTGATGGAATTTTGGTTGACCCTACTAAGGTGCAAGAAGTCCTTGAGTGGAAGGCACCTACTACGGTCATAGAAGTCCGAAGTTTCCTGGGATTGGCTGGCTATTATCGTCGCTTTATCCCGGATTTCTCAAAAATCGCCAAGCCCATGACTCGACTACTTCAAAAAGATGAGAAGTTTGTCTGGACTCTGAAGTGTGAAGAGGCTTTCCACACTTTGCGGACCTTACTAACCTCTGCCCCTGTATTGGCACAACCTGACATCGAGAAGCCTTTTGATGTCTACTATGATGCATGTGGCACCGGTTTGGGGTGTGTTCTTATACAGGAGGACCGAGTAATTGCTTATGCTTCGCGCCAGCTTCGAAAGCATGAAGTCAACTATCCTACCCATGACTTAGAGCTAGCCGTAGTTGTTCATGCCCTGAAGATTTGGAGACATTACTTGTTGGGTAATGTGTGCAACATCTATACTGACCATAAAAGCCTCAAGTACATCTTTACTCAACCCGAGTTGAACATGCGTCAACGACGATGGTTAGAATTAATCAAAGACTACAACCTTCAAGTGCACTACCATCCTGGTAAGGCAAATGTGGTTGCTGATGCCTTAAGCAGAAAGACCCCATTGCAATTCCTTAGTTAGTGAAGATTTTCATCTGGCACACCTCCTTCATCTTGTAGTACTCCACCATATCACTGTGGATTGCTCTCTTAGAAGTCGAATTATCGAACTCCAGAAGACTGGTGTGGGTGTGTTTCACATCAAGCGAAGGATGAAAGAGAAAGAAACCAAGCACTTTAGGGTCGATGACAAAGGAATTCTCTGGTTTAATGATAGGCTTGTGGTACCCAAAGACAAAGAACTTAGAAATCAAATTATGGCTGAAGCCCATTCTTCTAAATTGTCCATCCATCCTGGTAGCAGTAAAATGTATCAAGATCTCAAGCTATATTATTGGTGGACCAAGATGAAGAAAGAGATCGCAGTTTACGTGGCAAAGTGTGATAACTGTTGCAGAGTCAAGGCTATTCACATGAGGCCCGGATTATTGCAGCCACTCTCTATTCCTGGCTGGAAGTGGGAAGAAATTAGTATGGATTTTATTGTTGGATTACCCACTACCAAAAAGGGTTGTGATTCCATCTGGGTTATCGTAGATCGTCTAACTAAATCCGCTCACTTTATTCCGGTCAAGTCTACCTATCACCCTCACAATTATGCTGAGATTTACTTCCAACAAGTGGTACGTCTCCATGGTGTACCCAGATCCATTGTTTCTGATAGAGGACCGCAATTCACGGCTCGCTTTTGGGAGTGCTTACATCAGAATCTTGGCACTCATCTAATCCGCAGTTCTGCCTATCATCCGCAAACATCAGGATAGACTGAGCGTGTTAATCAAATTCTTGAAGACATGCTTAGAGCTTGTCTTATCTCTTACAAAGGCTCTTGGGAGGACTAGTTGCCTCTCGCTGAATTCTCTTATAACAACAGTTATCAAGAGAGTATTAAAATGGCTCCTTTTGAAGCTCTTTATGGCCGCAAGTGTAGAACTCCTTTGAACTGGGTGGAACCCGAAGAAAGAAGATTCTATGGTATTGATTTTGTAAAAGAAGCCAAAGAGCAAGTCCGAACTATACAGAAGAATATGACTACCGCTCAGGCTAGACAAAAGAGCTATGCTGATAAGAGAAGAAAACCTATTGAGTTTGAAGTAGGTGATCATGTTTATCTGAAGGTATCCCCTATGAAAGGAGTCAAGCGGTTTAGAATTAAAAGGAAGCTGGAGCCTCCATATGTTGGACCTTACCGCATTATCGAGAAAAGTGGAAGAGTAGCATATAAACTCGATCTACCACGTGAGATGGGAGCTATATTCCCGGTATTCCATGTGTCCCAGCTGAAGAAGTGTCTTCGTATTCCCGAGGAAAGAATAGCAACAAGGAAAGTCAACTTGAAATCTGATCTTGCTTATGAGGAGAAGCCCGTGCAAGTTCTGGATACTCAAGAAAGAGTGACTCGTACGCGAGTAGTTAAATTATACAAGGTAGTGTGGAGTAATCATAGTGAACGGGATGCAACCTGGGAGCGGGAAGATTATTTAAAGGAAAACTATCCGGCTTTCTATACTGATTGGTACGCTTTCCAAATCTTGGGACGAGATTTTTCTAAGGGGGGAGGGCTGTAACACCCTAGGTGTTTGGCTTCCACTAATTGCATTTCATTTCATAAACATGTGCATCATCTATCTCATCATGCCTTTGTTACTGAAACATGCATATGCAATATTTTCCAATTGTGTATGTTTCCTACTTAAGTGTTGTGAATAGTAATGGTGTAACATGTGAATGCAACTTGAGTTTCTTATATCTTGAAACATGGCAACATGGTAATAATGTGACAAGTATAGAATAACAACAAAGTCATGCAACATGTGAAACATTGCATTGCAACATATGAGTGAATTGCTTGTTTTAGTTGCTTTATCACATGTGATCATTAAAGGTTGGTATAACAATTTGGTAAAGTGGTTGATCATGGTCTATTACACCTTAACTATACTTAGGTTACTTGTTGGGACATTGTTCATGTAGATCAAAATGACCAAAATGCCCTCAAGTGGAGGTTTGACTTGAATTGACCCTTGGAGTGTCACTGTTTGACTGTTTCAAAAGACCAACTTAGAAATCTTGCATGGCTGTACACTCTTTACAAAAGTTGTAGCTAATTTATTAAGGACAAAAGTTGTTTTATGACCAACTCATGAAAATGTGTGGAACATGCTCAAACATGGCCCACAAGTCAGAAGTTCATGATGATTTCACTGAAAAATTTGTCTAAGTCTTAAACTGCAATTTCAGTTGGATCAGGACAACTTGGGCTTCATTTAACTTCTGATCCATGGCGAATTAGAGGATGGTCCTTGAAAATAAATGGTAGATGGATGGTAGGCCTACAATTTTCATGTACACTGTTTTTGCAAATGAGCAACGGATTAGTCAGGATAATGCGTTGAAGTCGCTACTGTCAGGTGATCAAATCGATCAATGGCTTGCTACGATGTTTCGACAGTTCAGATTTTCACACCGCAGCGTGGCGCCACCTGTCGCTTCTTTCGCTTCGAAAGGCCAAGAGGCCATCTTGCTGGGCGCCTCGGCAAGGCCAAACAGCGTCATGGAGCACCCAAGCCTCTGCCGACCGAGTCGCCTGCTCCATTTCTCATCTCTCGCCTCCCACGGTACAGAAGACCGGCCGTCCGCCATTGCCACCGGACCTTCGCCTTGCCTAGCTCCCGTCTGGCAAAATCGTCGCCCAGCTCACCCAGCCTCGCCGTGTTTCCTCTACCTCCTCCACCCCATCGTCGTGCCAATTTCGCTTTGGTAAGGATGAAATCGCTGTTTTTTCCCCACCACCGCCTTTGCTCGACCTCGCGAGTTAGCGCTCCATGCGGCCAGCTCTCCTCGCGCCATTGCCGCCCCTCCTCTACCTTGCGCTAGGTCTAAGGAGCACTGAGGAAGCTCGTAGGGTCACCGTTAGGGGCCACGACGTCGTAGTTTCGTCGGAGCCGGTCAAGCCGCGGCCGAGCGCCGCCATGGCCATCGCCACCCCCTCTAGCTGCGTCATTTGCTGCAATAGATGGTTCCCCTATGTCCGCTTGGGTGAGGCAAAAACGTTGGCACCGTTGCCTTCGCCGGAGGAGCCACCGGCGACGAGTTGCGCCATCATCTTCCTCCGCTCTCGTTCGTCTCTCGGCTGACATGGGCCCCTCCCGTCGATCGCCGCCACTACCGAGGCGGGAGCCCAAATGCGTGGGTCGTGCTGTTGTTATGCAGCTATAAGACGCGCGCGTCATGGGCCGCCGTTCCCTTGGGCTGGCCCAGTAGCATGAGATAGCTACTGTAATTTTTGTAGATTTTTATGAATAGTTTTACTATATGTTGCTTTAATCACCTAATTAACTAAATAAATTAGAAAAGGATATTAAATGATTTATTTAGAAGTTGGCATTATACTTTCTAGTGTTCCTCTGGTATGTGTAACAAGCTGGTAAACTTGGTTTGGTCAAATTAGGCTTTTGCATCATCATCAAATAATTAAGTTAGTAACCCTGTCATTGCGGGACAGATTCTAGGTTTACTGGAATTTGATTTGGTTAACTTAAGAATCATGCTTTGATGTTTACAAATGAATTGTAGATAATTTCATAAGCTTTCCAGAATGTCCTCTTGCAAGTCATTTGGATTTGTAGAACTCTGGTTGTCATTGAATTAAGGGACTATTTGTGTGCATATGAAACTTTAAATATTGATTTATGTATACCTTTACTATTTCTAAGTTTGTGGTAATGTTCCTAGGTGTTAGGCCTTTAACTGAAGATGAGCATCTTTATCTTAGGTTATGCAAGTTAGGTAAGTTGATCTTGTTCTTCAAGTTAAGTTAGATACCTGTTTTAAAGTGATTTGAATAGAGCTATTCTTAATCGATAAACGAGTGTCCAGTAATGTTTTCGTTAAACACTTACTGTGATTCATTAATCATGAGCATCATGTCATTCCTTATGCATCCATGATATTTATCTCGTGCATCGGCATGCAATAGGTGTACCGGAAGGAGTGACCCTGCTGGAATTCGAGGAACCGAAGCGAAAGCGGCAGCAGCAAACACACCGGAGGTTCGGGAGAGGTGCAGCCTTCAAGAAGTCGCGAGACAAGGTCGCTGTTGAGTGCCCGGATCACCGTCTGGTGCAACTTTGTGAAAGGCAAGCCCTAGAGCATATTAAGCCTCCTAATTTCCCGAAATGCAAGATTCTGATATTATTATTATATATCTATATATATATATATTTGTTGCATTAAGTTTAGGTGTTGGATGCAAACAATTGCTTGCATTGGTTACCCAATCCTTGTCCAGATATTGTTACCACAATCCTATGTAGCTCAGGCTCGTAGTAGTGCTTAGCCCCGCTTAAACGCTGTAGAAGTCGGGTGATTTCTGTCACCGCGAGATATAGGAATATACATGTGGCACGGTTGGCTATATTTGCTATCGTGGAAAGAACCAGATCTTAATTTGAAATGAAGACCCAGGCGGAGGCTTGCTTGGGTTTGCGGTGACTCCGCCTGTCGCAAGGACTGATTCTTGGAGCCTTTCTCTGTTCATGTTGAACGCATGCCTCTCTCTTAGTTGGCAGGTGTCAAGACCGACCCTTGAACCCGAGTAGCTCACCTCAGGCCGGAGTCGATAAGTATAAAGTGCGCCTCGAAAGGAGCCGAGGCGTGAGTCCAAGGGCAGGTGATTTAAAAGTCCCGATCGTCCCGGTAGAAGGGTAATCCCCGAGAGTCTTTGGCGCCGATCGAACCCATGCGAATTTGGTCCTGAGTTGTTCCAAAGGTGACCCACGGCTACCCTTGCAAAGTATGCCAAGGTGAGAGTTAGGAATACCCCCTCAGCTGAGTTCTAATTCGATTCGAGTCGCCGTCTCTCCCAGTTAGTGAGAACTTGACGGGCTTATCTCCAATGTAGATGCACTAAATAACATAATGGTTCGAAAATGATGATATGATGATGACAAACTTTATTATACCGCTATGGTTAATATTGTTTGCTCCTAATAAGTGAGTGCTCTAGTACAGGTGCTAATCTAGTGGACAGGTAAAGGATGATAAGCTTGATGCTAAGTTTAAATTGGTTACTATAATCATAAGCTCTTTATGCAACTGTGTCAAGCTAGCCCACCTCATAAGCCTTGCATGATCCTTGGTGTCTTTTATTTCTGGTTTTTGTCGGGTAAGTCTAGCTGAGTACCTTCTCGTACTCAGGGTTTATCTCCCACCTGTTGCAGATGACCAGTTCTACTTTGGTTGCTGCAAGTATTGCCTTCTCCCAGCTGGGGATGAAGACTAGACTATTGGGCGTGGTCTCTACTAGTTCTCGTACCTGATAATGCTTTTGTGGGTCATGACTCAGATCTGGCAATGTATTTGAAACTATGAAGTTATGTACTAAATTATGTTGCTTCCGCGCATTTGAACTTGGTTTGTAATATTTTATTTGAACTCTGATGGATGTAATCTGAATGCTACTTATGAAATGTTGTAACGGATGATGTGTTGTGTTGAATCACTACGATCTTGGTTTGTATATCGAGAGTTGGTTGAAATCCTTCGTGATTTCCGGACTACCGGGATTATGGGAGCTTAAGTACAGGAATTTGATCGCTTCGGTGATTGTTTTTGTACTTACATTCTTATGATTTGGTCGGTTCTGTTACACAGTTCACCCTAGTGTGGCGAATTGCGTCCGTGACCGAGGGGCAAGATTTAATAATGCATATTGTTCGTAGATTTTACGCTTGTAAGCAAAGATTTGACGTACTATATATTGGTTTTTGTTTTTGAAGCTAGATGGCCGACCTGAGAAACATGGATGAGGAGGAGTTGATGATGAATTTGATCAACACTGGCACTCAAGATGCCGGCGATGATGGTGCTAAAAATAACGTGCAAGAGGATGCGATGTGAGTCAAGATGCTTAGCTCTTGAACAAAATGAGCAACAAGATATTGGCCAAGTATATATTTTTATTATTAGCTATATATATTATCATATGTCTTATGTGTGCTCATGACATTAAAAATAATGTTTATGTTTTGTAGCCCTCTGGATCGACATCAACAACTACAAACGAAGAGTAAAAATGTTCGAGGTCCCAAAAAGCCATTGAGGGCCGCGCTTCATCATCTCGGAGTTCAATGTGGATCTGAAGCGAACCGGAGGGGCCAAATAAATGAAATTCATGCACCACTGTGGTTACCTTTGTAAGGGACCGCTCCCGATCGACTGCAAATGGAAGAAGAAGACCAATGCTCCTCATATCAGTTTTGTCTCCGATCATGACAAGACGTTAATTTGGAAAGATGTCTTGGTACATTTCACGCTTCAAACATATGGTTATGATGATATAATAGATGGTGATGAATTGAAGGAGCGAGTTAGGGATTGGGCAATGAAGAAGATGGCCACCTAGTTTCAGACTTGGAAGAAACACCTATACACGACATATGTCAAGAAGAACATAGCACCAGATTTCACTGTCCCAAGCCCGATCTCAAAGAAGAGGCCCTATTGGGATGAGTTTGTACAGTACAAGATGTCGGAAGAGGGTGTGAGTCGGGTGATAAAGAACCAATGTAATGCCCAACAGAAGACATACCACCATAACTTGGGATCAGGTGGCTACCCGACTGCCATTAAGAAGTGGAACAAAATGAAAGCAGACCTTCTTGCCAAGGGTATCACACCAGAATCACTCGAGTGGAGAGAGCGTGCAAAGAATTGGTTTTTTTCTCATGGGGAACATTGGACCAGAGACAGGAAAGTTATTTATGGCGCAAGACAAGCAGCGAAATATTGTTTTATGCTCGGATAGACTCATCGCTAGTGGTGCTGCGTTCAGGCCCAACAGAGAGAATGATGAACTGACATACGCCATCGGGACTATTAAACACGGTGGCGAACTAGAGGCAAAGGAAGTGTCTCGTGGGAGCATGGATTCCTCAGATGACCTTCCTGCTGAAGCCGCCGGAGAAAGAAGGAAGAAGAGGCACAGTGGCTCCAGAGGTTGGAGGAAGCGCGTGAAGCACGAAGCGGAAAAAACCTTGAAGCGAGAATGCGGGAGGAAATCGTAAGGCAAGTGCAAATAGCGGTGAGTGCAAGCAAGCGAGCATCGAGCCGAGAATCAACATTAGCCCCCGCTTAGTTGAAAAGCAAATGCACTTCCACGGAGATACCAAATCAAGGGGACACAGATCAAGGCTTCCTGTGGATGACATCACTGAACCTTGTACATCGTGGTGAGCTACACATTCAAGGGGAATTCCACAATCAAGGTGGCTACCGGTCTTGTTAATCCTATCGATCAACCAAGACACCAAGGATTCATGGGAATATAATCCAAGAAGGATATGCTACCATCTCGGTAGATAAAGTCAAAAGATTTTAGTGATTTGCCTCTTGACATTCCCCGGAGGTGATGGCGAAGACTCTAGGAGAAGCAGAGAAGACATTCATTCTATGGCTAAGTGCTACATCATCATTCCCGGATGTCGCCTCCACCTCCTCTCGAACTACCTCACCATAGGTGCGGATGAAAACACTACATCATTAATTTATATTGGCTTAAATAATTAACAATCTGCTCATAATAATATGTCATTCCTTTTTTTTTGTAGCGGATACTCCCCCAACCTAAGTCCAATTGTTCAATCGCCAGATCATCATAGTGCTCAGACGATGACAATGTGTTGGAAGGCGAGCGAGGCTGCATCCACACCATCTCCAAGGAGGTCTCCAACGCCATGCAGCCGCCACCTCCAAGGAGGTCTCCAACGCCACCGCCACCACCTCAAGGAGGTCTCCAACGCCTCCCCGCCCCGCCTACCAAGAAGCCAAGTACTAGCAAGAGGCCAGCCCATAAACGAAGAACCAGGTCCCAGCCGACAAAGAAAGCCACCATGAAACCAAGGGCTATTCCCAAAATAATATCTAAAGAGAAGAAAGAAGTAACTGATGCATATAAAAAAGATATGTCCAGATTCTATGACAAACTTAAAAAGGATCAAGAAGCAAGGAGAAACCTGAAGAAACCGTACTTCTTCGTAGCTCCAGATATTCTAAGAAAAAAGGTGGCTTCTTACCAGCAACAACAACGGGAATCTCGTAAGCCATCCAAAGCAACGTTAACGGACTATGACCGCACTCTCACCAAGTCAATTGAGGCGGCATATAAAAAGAAGCGGGCAGGGAAAGGAGTTGCACAACTCGGACAACAATCGCACCAATCAGTCCCCCCGCTAGTTGTTAGTAATGAATATGGTTTGAATTTAGGATTAATGCATCAGGCAAACATACCTCCGGATGTCGATTCGGATCACCTTGGTGAATTTATTGAAGTGACTGGTCTCGACCTTTACCAGATGTTTGGTGATGGAAACATTGAGAGTGCGGCGGAGGTTGATATTTAGAAGAAAAAATTTGTACTAGGCTAGAGTCTATACAACCCTCAAGCCTTAGGTGATCTAGGGACGCAAATGTACCTGCTAAACAAGTGGTACATGCAGGCGTCTACCGGTGGAGACTTCTGCGTTGGTGTCAGAATTAGAGACGAACATTGGTTCCGTGGCGATAATGTTATGTATGTTGACTTTGCGAATTTCATCAACTATGCCACTTCGACCTCTCCTGACAAAGTTATCATTAGTCACTATTGCCTCAGAAGTAATAATTCTTTTCGATCTATTATTAAACTCATCATATGTGTGTATATGCATACAAATTAT